>NDFZ01004753.1:69685-152791 GCA_002192655.3 Mamestra configurata | reverse complement strand
CATCTAAAAGCATTATTATAGCAAAAAAAAACTTTAATACAGAACTTGGCAATACACTCAGCTTGTATACATTTATAATAAAGCTTAAGCCTGCATAAGGTTAAATTGTTGGCCAATTATCTGACTTGTGTGCTGCCTGGGTAGTCCACCATCAGGACTAAGTACGGAAACCAAACCCAATAGATAGATAGATATAATCCCTATACTATCTATATATAATCAAATTACCAGTTCTGCATTTACATATTTATTGACCATATTTGATGGTTTTGGTTCCGTCCGAACTCTTTATGAAAATGCACGGTTGTAACACGGTAAGATCACTCGTGTGTCCATCTGTCTCAGCCAATACGCTCCGAAATTTCATGGACTTTTAGGGTACAAAGTCAAAGTCAAAGTCAAAGTCAAAACGTTTATTTCAATTAGGCCATTAAACGGCACTTTTGAACGTCAGCATTTACAGTTCAGTAAAATAATAATATTACATTAATAAAGTGACTCTACTGTCTCTACTGTCCATTCGGAAAGGTAGATTCTTATGGAGAAGAACGGACCTATACGAATATAGGCGTGATATAATTCTATATTATTATAGTCAATCAACCAAGGTAGACCGATGACCTGGTGTAGGTCGCGGGATTCCGCTGAGTGCGAGACGTACAAAACCGGTGGATTTGGCGACTCCTGGCGGAAAGACGTCTACTGCTGTATATAGGCTTCCTCCTATTTCCAGCAGTAGACAGCTGAAACGGACATATTTATCTAGGTGACGATTACAACATTATTTATAACATAATCAAGTTAAAAAGTAATAAAATTAATTCCACATTTAGATATTTTCATTACAGCCAAAATATCAAGTTTGCTACGGATATTACACTTTCTATTACACGACTTATCGAACGGAAACTAAATGTCAGATTACATACATTTATTATTTACATCCGCTAGACGCGGGCTATAACTCAGAATTAATGGAGTATGTGAATAATTAATAATCAGTTAAAGTATCTAGAGCAGTTGTGTATTAATAGATGTATCTTAATAGTAACTCGTTGGCCATTGACACTGACTGTTGATCCAGACAGTTCGACTCTTCACCCCACGACTTAGAGCGGTTACGCACTGCATCCGATCCGAATTCGTGTAAATACGGTTATAGAAACTCGGACCGAATTCGGATATTGCTTTTTGCACTTGCTTCGATTCGAATTCGTGGAAATACGGATCTAGACTTCTAGAGTCGAAAAAACTCGGAACAAATTCGGATCTTTCTTACGCACTAATACCGAAATTCCCGTGGGTGTCGTAAGAGGTGACTAAGGGACTCACCAAAGAATGGGCAGCACCATTCTCTGTACATTGCAACAAGCAACTGCAATGCGATCTCCAACCCGCCTGCCAAGCGTGGCGATTATGGCACCCCGCCCCCATTTGGGGGATGTATTGTATATGTCCAGCAGTGGATGTCTTTCGGCTCATATGATAATGATGATGATGAATCCGAACTCTGTCCAATCACCAAATCCACCCTACTCCCTGCCGCGCTGTCGAGCCGCGCGGATACGTCCGATTTGAATTCGAGGTAATGCAAAAGCGTTCATACAAACAGTACTATGGCTACTTCGGTCCGTTAATATTGTTCCGAGAGATCTGATGACGGAAGTCGGATCTAGTGCGTAAACTACCATACAAATAGTTCTACGAAAATTTTGGAACATATTTTCACGGATTCGGATCGGGTGCAGTGCGTTACCGCTCTCAGGCATGACCTCGTTGCAGTCACCATTGGGCCACCCAGTCAAACTATCTATCTGGAAGATTAACTACGGGTTTAACCACAGTTCCATTAATAAAATAGCTATTTTGCATGCGTTGGTTCTGTACGCATTTAATTAACTGTTTGGTGACAGTTATTTTTCATGTAAAAGGATACTGTCAAAGTGTCAACCATCAACTTGTATGAGAGGATACTTAAAGCAACGGATTCGTAAAAGCATGCTAATATACGTTAACTCGTACACGCACTATTTTTGGTGTACAAAAAAGTATAATCCATCTACCTTTTTTTGATGTCGGGGGGAAATCCTCATGGATGTCCACCGCCCTGGGGCGGGCGGAGGGGTCTGTCAGACTTTTACTGACTAAAACCACCCCGGTGTTCCATGNTCGGGTGCAGTGCGTTACCGCTCTCAGGCATGACCTCGTTGCAGTCACCATTGGGCCACCCAGTCAAACTATCTATCTGGAAGATTAACTACGGGTTTAACCACAGTTCCATTAATAAAATAGCTATTTTGCATGCGTTGGTTCTGTACGCATTTAATTAACTGTTTGGTGACAGTTATTTTTCATGTAAAAGGATACTGTCAAAGTGTCAACCATCAACTTGTATGAGAGGATACTTAAAGCAACGGATTCGTAAAAGCATGCTAATATACGTTAACTCGTACACGCACTATTTTTGGTGTACAAAAAAGTATAATCCATCTACCTTTTTTTGATGTCGGGGGGAAATCCTCATGGATGTCCACCGCCCTGGGGCGGGCGGAGGGGTCTGTCAGACTTTTACTGACTAAAACCACCCCGGTGTTCCATGTCCCACCTACACCGGGGATCGCGGGAACGTATGCGACTTCCGCAATCCCCGGCTGGTGCCGGCCCGCCTCCGCGGGCCACCTCGCGTCAGCGGGGGGAGTGAGGTGTTTGTCTCTCCCGCTACGTCATTGAGGAGCGCACGGGAACACCACGCGCTGCAACCAACGCAAGTATTTGGTAACGTCCTATAGCAGCTTGAACCATGTAAGCAATACACCGATTGCAAGCTTAGTGCTAAACGATGCTGATACATTTGATAAATGTAATCAGACTTAATCAATCACTTCGCAAAAGCTGAACGGGTTTGGATACAAATTGGCGTACGGGTTAGACCATATCCTGGAATAGGTCATAGGATACTTTTCAGCCCGGTAATATTGTGCCCTTGGGATAATTTTTGAGTTTCATTCGGGTAAAGTTATATGCAGAAGTTAGTGTTATAATTAAATCAAGATAAAAAATAGCTTAACCATGAGGTATGACCCTTATTGTACAGAACACAGGGTGATATGCATAAAAGTTTACGATACGACAGCAAATTATATGTAGCAAAGATAATAACAGTTATGTTCACAACCTTGCCCTATATGACATGATTTATAGCACGTATGTGCCTATCCCTTTGTCGAAGGCTGTCGTGATGGCGTGACGTCACACTTCGATGATGTACTGGTTTCTCACGCCCTCAACGTATGTTGTGCAATTACAATATGTGTGTACTTATAGTAGTGGGACACACGGATGTTGAGAACGGTGAGCGTGTAACATCTATGACGGATGCCTAGTCCCACCATCGCCCTTTTACTACCGGAATACCAGACGTACTGCTGGGTACCATCTGCACTTAGTCGATATCCCGACTAGTTGAACTCAACGCTTCTCCTGCACATTTAAAATATGATCATGTTCATAGGGGTATGAGCCTGGAGATCTGTCATACAGGTCCCGAACCTAGTACAGACTCCAGCTTTCACAAAGGTTCTAGCATAAGGCAGAATAATATTAATAAATTACTGTAACAATGTACCTTTATGAGAGAAATAAACTGTATATTATTATTTATTATGCGCACAGCCAACGACTTCCATATGTAACCCGTCTTCCTTCAAAGCTAGAGTAAACAGGCAACTTCTGGGCACGCTTCCTCTATCGTAGACCCCATCTATCGCTTTCCATCCGGCGTGATCGAGGAGCAGCCCATATTTAGCCCATCCTTTGGCTAAATATGTTCGGGACGGCTGCAGCTAGCAATCGGATGCAGGCAAATACCAGCTAGTCTAGCTGTAAACACCTCACCTCACCTTGAAAACTTAGGTGTAGTGATCTTGAAGTGAAATGTCATTCCACCTTGATTGGATGCATTGACAGCTCACTTCATGTTTACTTCACTCAAGTTTAGTGCGATTTTTTCAGAATAACTCTCTACAATATGTTACATGGAGCGTCTGCCCATCTGACGAAGGATTTTAACCCACAGAAAATTGGAGTCGACCCGTTATTTTTGACGTGACAACGTCTAATAAATCAATGAACGCCGGCTGCACGCACGTAAAAGAATGACTCATTGTAACGTTACGTTCATTGTAACGTTACGCTCATTGTAACGTTACAATCATTTCATCAATGTTTTGTTATGACCTTGTCACGTTAAACTATCGTCCGTAAACCGACTTTACAGACAACCAATTATTTCTTCTAAACGTAGGTGCTTCGCCTAGGTTACTATATTTCGTCGCCCATAAAGGGTTTGTAGGTGCCAAAATAATAGGTATCGCATATTTCTTGTTCACCTGTTTGCTACCGTGCTATTTTGAAATGATTCGATTTTAACGCGGCAATGCTGCCAGTCTTCTGGGCACTTTTGTCATTGACAGCGATGTGAATGAATTTTTTGATGCCCAATGATTTATTTTGTTTTTATACGCGTTTGTACATAATTTCGCGATTATTAGTCTAGATGTTAAAGTATTTAGTTGTTACTTGTACATATTATACTTCGTTAAATGTAAATAAACAACTTAAAATGGTCCAGCTAAAAAAATAAATCGATTCAAACATAAAGTCTATCTTCCAAAAAATTGTTAGCCATGTACTTAAGCTGTTCTTAAAACTATATCAAAAGCCGTATAGCTCGATATTCTACACATCCGTGTGTCCCACAGCCCGGGGCAGCTTTCATAAGCGTTACAGTTAGAAGCGATCATGTTAATAGCTCTGTTTCTATATGATTAGCATTTAGTACATATATATAATGTAAGCACACATAATTGGGACATGATAGTGTAAACAGACATTAGTTATGAACATTGCGCTATTAGAGGTGGGAGGGTAAACAGATTGAAAGGAGGTTTAGTGACAATGTTCATAAGTTCGTCGTATGAGGGCGGAGTGTCAATTAAATTATATTATTCACGTCATTGGAAAGTAGGATATCGGAATTTATTTAACGTGTTTAAAAACTGATTAAGAATGATTAAAACGCACTCGCACTCGAAGGGGTTCGTCAAGCTGAGATAGGGACCATTTTGGCCTCGCACAGATAATTATTTTATTATACTGTTTAGTTTTTAATTTTATTTTACTGGTTTGTTAGTCTTGTGCGAGTCCCAAATAAACATTTTTCTTTCTTTCTTTTTCTTTTTTTTAAGTTATTTACCTATATTATTTCTTATTATAGCGAAAATAGATTTACACGGATAAAAATACGGAACCCTCGTGATAGGACCACTCGTGAGTGTGTCTGTCCGTCTGTCACAGCTGATTTGCTCCGAATCTACTGGACCGATTCAGTTGAAATTTAAAAATAGCTTGATTTTGAAAATGACGTCACTATTTGTGTGGCAAATAAGAACATTAAGAAGTATGTTTTTCCAACTGTGCCGTGTGAAATATCAAATGAAAGGGGTCTCAATTAAATATTATTCGTTTGGAACACTTTGCACGCGAGCCCGACTCGCACTTGGCCAGTTTTTGTAGGCTTTTAAACCTAAAACCAGACCTAAAGCCTAGTCCAAATCGACTGCAAACTGGTCACGTTTTACCATCACTTCTCAGGTGCCTATTAATACTCTTTAACGACACTCAAACTGATCACGTTTTCCAATAAAAACTACCGCTACTTAGCTATGGAAACACACCATTAACTAACCTACCCCAAGACGTCGTGACCACGCGCGGTCACTTATGGGATCAGAGGTACTCGTACAGATTGATCTGTTTCTGATAAGGATGTATGTGTTCATAGCACCTTGATACCTCACGATCACGCCTGGCATATAATTATTATAATAATATCTTGGGACAACTCACACACGGTCATCCGATCGCAAACTAGGCAGAGCCTGTGCTATGGCAACCAGACAACTGATAAACATACTTATATATTTCTAAACACATACATATTATAGATAAAAAACACCCAGACACAGAACAAATGATCGTGCTCATCACACAAAGATTTGTCCTGGGTGGGAATTGAACCCACGACCTCCGGTTTAGCAGTAAGGGTCACGTACCACTCGACCAACAGGCCAGTCAAATATGTGAACAGGTTTAGATCTCAATATACCTAATTACGACTATGTTATGTTGGATAGCATATTTACTGGTTTATGGTAATCTTGAATCATCATCTGCCTAGCCTTTTCCCAATTATATTGAGGTCGGCTTCCAGTCAAACCGGATTCAGCTGAATACCAGTATTTTACGTGGAGCGGCTGCCTACCAGACCTCCACAACCCATTAACTGGGTAACACGGTACTCATTGGTAAGACTGGTGTCAGATTTTCTGGCTTCTGACTATCCGTAACGACTGCCAAAGATCTACAAATGACAGCCGGGACCAACGGCTTAACGTGCTTTCCGAGGCACGGAGGTGTCTCGGTATGTTAAGATGGTCACCCATCCACAGACCAACCTCGGCAAGCGTTGCTTAACCTTGAAGGTCGACCCGTGCGGCCATTATTATTTAATAAAAAAAAAAACTAAATATAATAATCTTTAATATGGTCATAAATAATTGGATGATGTAAAAGATTGAATATAATAAGTATAACTGTGTCATTTAATGTAAAATGTAAAAATCAATTGATTCAATCATAATAATTGTAAGTACCTAAGATATTTGCACGACATGAGAAATGGCAGACATGTCGTGAGTCACTCTTATTTAAGATCTTGCATGCATGTATTATTTTAATTCTGTTTTGTATACACATGTTTGAGCAAATAATATTTCTTTGTTTCTTACTCTTTCCAAACATCGTTTCAAGGCGGGAGCAATGAAGATACTTAATTCTTAAGTATATATATATTTTTATTTAGTCTGTTTTCTTTTATTTATTTTTTTTTGTGAATTTTTGGACAATTTTGTGGGTTACTTGTGTAGTAACATAAATATGTAATAGATTGTGTATAAATGTATTTCTAAGTATTGTACTAGTTTTAGAATCTCTAGTTAAGCTTGGCTTGAACTGTATTTTGTCCCTAACAAATATAATAAAAATAGCCGATCTTGTGTTTTCTTGTCGATTTTTTCGCTCAAATTATTTTAATGAATATTTTATATTCTTCTGATGGAAAGCATTTTTTTTTAAATTCATTTTTTTAGGCAAACCAACTAAATACATTCATAGTACAAGCATTTACAAATATAATAGCATTGCATGCATCTAAATTAGTGGTAAGCTCAGCATTTAACGTAGATCTCACTATACAATAATAATTAATATATAGATGGATAACAATGTGATTCGAAATAATATCAATAATCTTTCATACTTAAAATTAACTTCAATTTAAAATTTAGTATAGTAACGTACAGTGGAATGAGTAGAATGAGATGAGATATAATGGAATGAGATATAATACAGACAAGTGATCCTATTAGGATTCCGTTTTTATATACGGATGTTCGGAAACCTGAAAATCACATGACCATAGAAACTGGGCTTTGACCTTCAACTATAGGTTACCGAGATACATGTGATCAGCATCATTTTAATTTATTTATTAGGTAAAGTACCATTTAAGTGGAAGTACCTGCAATAAGTTCTTCATTTACTAACCTCTTATCTTAGTATTCCTATATAAAGTTTTATTAGGTGATAAATTAACTAATACATGTGTACCACACCCAGCACGTACTTAACACAGCGGGAACTAAGGACTTACAGTATCAAGTATGGTGTCGTGCCGTGTTCGACACTGATTTAGATATACTTAGAGTCGTGGTGACATTTACTTCAACGGTATTTTACTTTGAATGGTCAGTATCCATTTAATTTCTTGAATAACTTCAAAACTACTATTTTCAAATTATGAAAAATAATAATAAAATATTTGGAGCCTTACAATAAACTATTTCATTTGATATATTCACACGGCACGGATTGAAAAACTTTTTTGATTTGTTTTCTGGTTTTGGATCCAAAAGTGACCCTCATACTCAACATTTATTAATTTAAGTACGTGACGCGTCTATGTTTGGGTCACAGAAGTTCATATGTATACCAAATTTCAACAAAATTGATCCAGTAGATTCGTAGAAAATTGGTTGTGACAACCGGACAAACAGATAGTCCGACAGACACGACTACACGAGTGATCCAATAAGGGCTGAACTTGAACCACAAATTAATGTTATGTTAGCAACATAGATCTTGACTATCTACTAATTTTAAACACAGTAATTAGCATATCAACCCATTGTTTTCACCGGACAACTTAATCAACGATTCTAAAGCGTTAATTGGCCCGTAGCTGTCATCTCAACCGGCTGTCAACTGTCAAACTGACAGCCGATAGCAACGCCCCCTCGCTACGTGTCTTGACAGCGGCTTATCTTGATGCGAGGTGACGGGGACGCCTTAATAGCCTGATTAAATAGTGTAATAGGATTAATTGTGGCAAAACGCCTACGTTTGTAAAGGGCTGGGCGCTTTCTTGTGAAGAATTTATTATGATGAGTTGAGCACAAGAACATTTAGTGATAACGGCTAATTATGGAACGTCCCTTTAACTACGATTCGCTCAAAATAACGACTTCCGAATTGTGAAATACACGTAATGTGTCAAATCACTTTCAAAGTTTTTAACACATTCAGGTGTATTATACAATCTTAGGTTGTGTTCGAATTCCAGCAGACCCTTTCTATTCCAACACAAAAGCACTAAATA
Organism: Mamestra configurata; assembly: GCA_002192655.3. NCBI lineage: Eukaryota > Metazoa > Arthropoda > Insecta > Lepidoptera > Noctuidae > Mamestra > Mamestra configurata. The sequence continues at coordinate 144,015 of NDFZ01004753.1, read as the reverse complement.
CAACGTGTAACAGAATAAAATCAATACTTCTTAAGGGGTCATTGTACCTACTCATCATTATGAACAACTTTTACTATGGGATCAACACTGAAATGGCGAAAAAAAACCAGCTGTTTGCAGCAGGATTTTGTCGAGTTATGCGGAGGACGGAGCTGACACACGCACTTTTTTTAAGTTTCTATTGCACTGACAGACAGAGGGACGGCTGGTCAACGGTGCCTTAGTCATTGGGAACCGTTCGTTACCCTTCGGGTATGGAACCCAACCCAAAAACATGTGTTATCATCTACGTTAGTATGCGAACATAACCATCAAATTTGTCAAATTTTGCCCCTGCAAGTTAGGTTTGGATACTACATTTAATTTTCAGGTAAAAGTACAGACATCATATCATCATCATATCAGCCGAGAGACTTCCACTGCTGGACATAGGCCTTCCGCAAAGGTGGGGGGGATTTGCCATGATCGCCACGCTTGGCAGGCGGGTTGGCGATCGCAATGTAGCTGTAGCAATGCACAGAGAATGCTGCTGCCCATTCTCTGGTGAGTCCCTTAGTCGCCTCTTACGAAACTCACGGGAAGCGATGGGATGGTGCTATTCTTTTACGTCCGACACCATACAGAACCGTCCAACCCAAAAAAAGTACAAAGTGGACTAGATGATAAAACACAATATTTTCTCGACCATAAAATTATCTGGTTTAATTTTAACCCGACCCCGTTACAAAAGTCTAGCTTGATACTAACTGACACTAATCATAAACTGAACACACATTTCGCCTCATACTGATATAATTCGATCGTGTCAACTTATCCGACAGTTGTCACTGTGCGTCACATCGAATCGAGGCAAATCGATGGCAATCATCGTAATTGGAAGCAACTCGACTGAGCTGTTGACTTGGTGAAGGAAAACTGGATTTTTGTGTAGCCTGTTAATTCTCTAATAAAACATATACCTAGTGTGAAAGAAGGTGTCTGTCTATTTGTCGCAACGCAAGGTCTAAACTGAATTGAAAGAAGTTTGAATTAGAGATAGGTAGTTTCCGTGCCATGAAAACTTTGATATTATCGTCACCACTTCATTCTATAACAACTCTATGCACGTGTCTTCACGCGGCGATACAATCGCGGAGATGCTATCGCGAGGATACTATAGCGCCGATTCGACGAGTGTCATTGACGAACATCACGTCAACCTGCGGCGTTTTCAAGACTCTTGGAGGTGGCCCCTTTTAAGTTAAACATACAATTGTGTCAAGCAGACCGACACAGTCCACTCAACACGCAGACTTCTCACTATGATCCCTGTAACGTCTTGTGAACTATGCTAATACCTAACTGCTCCGCTGATCTCGCGGTCGTAACCGCGACTGTTCATAAATTCAAATCACAGGTCGGGAAGTATTATTAGGTTTTTGCATCAGGAATTTGTCGGTATCAGTCTGAGTGAGTCGGATTGTCGTCCCATGCGACTATGAGAGTAAAGGATCATCAGCATCTCCGTTAAAATTGACCACTTTATCTGAAATTCGGTCGGGAAGATGAGGTAACTCCTGTGACGGCTACAAACTGTCCAGTCGGCTACCGCTTGAAGTTGTGCTTGAAGTTTATCTTCTGTAGGCAAAATATCTGATAAAAAATCCCTCAGGTTATGGGCCCAGTGCGCAGTACCGTGACTGAAATTCGGTCGGAAAGATTAGGTACCTAGTAGATACGGAAACCCGATAACAGACCCTAAAGTATTCTAAAATTTTAACAGGAAAATCCGATACCAACATAGCCGAACTCACGATCAGTTCGCTAGCTTAGTGTTTTTTGGCCTTCGACCTTAAATTAAAAAACTGTTCAAATAAGTTTGTAATCGTTCAAATATTGGAGTTAAATGTCATGACGGATTGCTTTGAGATGATGGCAGTTTGCGGTTATTACCGGGCAGAATACAACGCTGTCTGCCATTCGTAAAGAATTGTCACAGTGATTTTCTTTTGAAAATTATCGACTCGACCCGGTTACACGGGCAACTTAAAACGCGCAACTTTTTCCAATATTGCTGTACTATTTTGGTATTTTTAGAAATTATTCGATGTTGCCGAGACTTGAAACTAGTAAATAATTGCGCAATTGAGTTGCCAGTGTGGGACGCCCTTTAAAAATACATTAACAAATCGTGTGATACCTAAGTTCTATAAGTTATTTCATGGTGTTCTGATAACGATATCTCTAGACTCAATGTGTTCGTATGAATCCCAGCTCAATCTTTTGTTTAATTTTGCTTGATGTTCAGTCGTTTTATTTTTCTAAACTTTAATAAGTGTTCTCAATTGTTTCAGGACCTTTTGGAGCGCATATTCCGTTTGTTCGATGCAGATTCGACGGATCATTTAGTTCAAAATGATTGGCTTGAATACTTGAAGGGGAGACTCACGTAAGTTAAATCAGATTTCTGTTCACTATTTCAAGGCTTTCATTATTTTTGGATAAATAAGTTCCTTCCGGTAGTAGAGCAAATAATTTTGTTTAAACTGATTGTCATATTTTGTTATTAAAAATGGATGGCTATGGAAATTATTTTGGTTAAGTGCGATTGTGCAATGCCATCTAGTGGTGAGTAGAAGAAGCAACTTTTAAATTGGATTTTTGTTTTCAGAGAAGACAAACAGATAGACTTTGTTGAACAAGTAGAAAGTGTAGCATACGTTCTATGTGGGAATGGTGTGATAACATTGGATACTTTCCAGCGCACACTACAAAACAAAGTTGTAAGTATTAGTGGTTTGCAGCGCCATCTCTTGACGAATAGCTTAACTTATTTGATGTTGTAGTACCTTGTTAACACAAAAGATGCCACTGTTTTATATATAGGTCTTTGTTTTTCAACTAAAAAAATATGATTAGGTTATACTAATATAAACACTGAATAAATTAAATATCTATCAGAAAGTTTTATAAATAACTATGATAGAATTTTGTCAAGCTTAGAAAAAAGACGGGTAGCTCTTCCAAAATCATTTTCACTGTTACCCCTTCATGGAAATATTTTAGTAAATTCCTATAGTTTCCCTGTAAATGTTGTTTTCTTTAAATATTGTGTGGTTTTCAGGTGACAAATAAACTGTTTAGGGTAGTGGACACGGATGGTGACGGCTATGCAACTGCTGACGAAATCATGGAGTTCTTGTCCACAGTTACCAGTAGCAGGTATTGTGATATTTATTTACTTTTTATGGACAAGAGCCATTGTTGCTAGGCCCTACTACCGAAAAAAAAACCGGTCAAGTGCGATTCGGACACGAAAGGTTCCGTACTATCGTTATTTTATTTTCTATTTATAAATCAGGGTTGTAGGACCAGAACATCTCAATACATTAGCCTTAGTACTATGTATTTGACAAGATGTTCTTCCATCGATATATGACTCCGTTAGTTCGTAAGTAAGTTTCTATAGGTTTTCTTTATTATTTATGTAACTTAAAACACTTACAACTATTATTACAACCAACTATTAGTATCTACAATCCAATGCATTAGTAAAGCAAACCTAATAATAGCAAGTTATTTTCTAAAACTTATTACATAATAATGTTATCCTTGTGAAAATATGCCGCCTAAATACGACCGTATTTTTATACAGCTTCATTTTTAGAGCTCCTAGGGACAATATTTCAATTTCATACCTCAAAAATTATCTTGACGGATAGACAGACAACAAATATGTACGGAACCCTAAAAAATAATCAGATCTCAATTTTCAAATAGTAAGCTGGAAAAAAGGAAGATGGTCAAGCTGTATGATAACTCGATAATCCTTATGTTCCAGACCGCGGGTCGGCTTCGACAAGCACAGCGTGGACCGACTAGAGAAGCTGTTCCGCGCCACCGTTGGAGACGAGAAGGAGATCACCAGGGAACAGTTCCAGAAGATCGTCGTCTCTAAGAATGTGAGTAAATTTTCTATATATGACAATTTTTGATACCAACAGTCCAAGAGATGACAATCCTGCATCATCATCGCCAGCTAGGGTGCCACCTCTCAGTTGCCATAAAAAAATAAGGTTGTTAAAGTAAAATAGGTACATTTCACGGCAGTTTAGCCAGTACAGGCGGCTTTTTCTCCCGGATTTAAACAGCCGGGCAGTGGCCACATTATCACCAGCCTATGTGAGTCTAATCACAATCGACTTACCTACTGGACATAGTTCTTCATTCACTTGTATATTTCCCAAGACAATTTGAATTCGGCGCCGCAGCGTTACCAGTTCAAATGTCAAATCTGATGTGCCTAATTTCTCATCGGAACGTGTTCGTTCTTCACTATCAATAAATGCTGTTCTACCATCCTTCTCGCGGAGCTCCACTAATTCTTGAATTTCGTCTCCTTCCAGCCCTTCTTCACAGAGCGCGTCTTCCAGATCTTCGACGAGGATGACTCGGGCGCCATCTCTCTCCAGGAGTTCATCGCTGCAGTGCACCGCTTCGCAGGGCAGACGCCCGAAGACAAGATACGGTTCCTCTTCAAGGTTTATGATTTAGATGGTGAGTTGGTGAAGTCGGTTATTAAGACTTTTACTTACAACTACTTTAACTGTTTTAGCTCCAGCTATACTATATAATATAGAGATGGATACATAAGTTACTGTTTACTGCTGTTACTGTCCTTTTCATATTGGCGATTTTTAGGAATTTACACGACATGGTCTGCATTATGGGAACTTTCTAGTTACTATCATTATATCTGAGTTATAATGTGATGGAACTGAAGATGCCTTACGTGCATGCCACTGCCACTGAACTAGCAGTTTCTTATTGATATAAATGAATTCAAATTATGGAACTTATTTTTACCAAAAAATTCGAGATATTTTCAATCCATCGCCATCAATTCAAGTGTCGGCTTATGCTTTGTGTATTTAAAGTTGACTTTAAAGTGATAGTTTTTTTATTAAAACTGCCTTATAACTGTCCTAAAAAGTACCTATTGAGTTAAGCTCGCCTTTGTACCCGAATTATCTAATAACGGTGTAGGATGTACTATGTCATGTTTGGTGTAGGATGAAAAAATTATGAATTCAAAGATCCAATTAACCAGCCTTATCGAACCCTCTCCACAGGTGATGGTCTAATCCAACACCGCGAGCTAGCCCACGTGATGCGCGCCTGCATGGAGGAGAACGGCATGCAGTTCAGCGACGAGCAGCTATTACACCTCACCAGCGCCATGTTCGAAGACGCGGACGCAGAGCAGAGAGGCGCCATCACGTATGAGGCGCTCAAGAAGCAGCTGGGCAACCATGATGGGTTGCTGGAGAACTTATCCATCAGGTTAGTTACAGAAAGTCAGAAATTCTACCAAGAGGTACCGTCTTATTAATTTATGGACGTCAAAAAGGCAGATCCGAGGCCTTGAAAAGTAGCCAGGGAACCGTGATGGATTGATGGATTGATGTTAATTATGTTTTTCAGAGGTTTGGACTTAGGCTTATGGCTTAAGTCTAGGCTTATGCTCCTATTTATGCCTTCCTATGGATAAATGTGACTATATACTACCCCGCCCCTCCAACCCTCTCTTGAATGAATTTGTTGTTCTTTTTGCTGGTGTTATTATTTATTTATGTACATACAATACATTAATAGAAAATTTAACCATTATCGCTTCTTACAGCATAGACCGTTGGCTAGTCCCTCCGAAGCAAGACCCAAAACCCGTGACCTTCGCCCAGCGGCTCTGGAACCTCAAGCCGTACCAGCTGTCCCTGCCATACTTCAGGAACAACTACGTGTTCCTCACGTACCTGGCGCTGTTCTTCATCGTCAACGCCGGCTTGTTTGCCGCCAGGGTTGTAGAGTATTGGAAGATGAATGCCAATGCATTTCTTATTATTGCTAGAGCTTGTGGTGAGTTGAATATCTATAAAATAATAGTGCTTTATTGTTATCTTGTTCATGTTATCACCCTAAAGTTAAATGGCTACAATTCACAACTACATTTCGAAGCTGCCTTTTCTCTAACCTTGCCTTTTGTTTTTTGTACTAGGTGTCACTACATAGTCAAAGTCTCGAAAATTGGCATTATTCTATTACTCATGTCTTTCACAACAGCACTCTCATGTATAATCAGCATTGGTCACCATTTTTCCTCTTCCACTTTTGTTTCCTTTTACTAACTTGTCAGTATTAGGTCAACTTAACTGGTTATCTTTTATTTACTAACCCCTATGTCCTGTTAAATTTTGTCTTACATCGTACATTTAAGATGCTAACTTAGAATAAAATAATCTTAATTAAGTATAAGTACTCATTCTTTTTTTCAATTTCTTACACCACCAAAATCTTTCTCTTCTAGGTCAATGTCTAAACTTCACGTGCTCGTGGGTGCTGGTCCTCATGCTGCGGCACTGCCTGACAGAGCTGCGAGTGCGTGGCTTCAGCTCATACCTACCACTGGACCACCACATCTACCTGCACAAGCTCACCGGCGTGCTGATAGTGCTGTACAGTGCCGTGCATACTGTCATGCATCTGTGTAATTTTGGTAAGTATCTCCATTTCGCCTACCTGTCGCTCGACCAGCACATCTACCTGCACAAGCTCACCGGCGCGGCGTGACGATAGTGGTGCACAGTGCCGTGCATACTGTCTGTAATTTTAGTAGGACGTATCTTTAGTATTACTGCGATGCCGCCATTATTATCTAGCTTAGATTTCTTCCAATCATGTTGGAGTTGGCTCCCAGTCGTACTGGATACCCTATCTTATTCTTTCTATGACTAAATAGGTAGGTACGTCTTGTTAAAGTCTATGAGTGCCTGTATACAAGCCATATAGAATTCTTATGTGTCAATTTATTTGATTATCAATTTCATTATCTTCTATGAATCGTGTATTTAACTTTTTTATTTAAATCTTGAACTTACATGTAGCAAAAAGAATTATTATTCAAACCAGCCTTTGGAGTTATTTTAATCCATGAGCGTGTTTGTGTGAATCTTTATTTTTTCCAAAAAGAGTTTTTGCCGAAACCAGGGATTGAACCAGGGACCTTTAGATCTTCAGTCTAACGCTCTCCCAACTGAGCTATTTCGGCCATGTAAAACCTGTCGAAATTGTTACTTGTTATCTGAACCTGTTTGATAAACTATATTGTTGGCGCTTATCGCAGTATCTGTGTTCGTACCGGGTTCGATTCCTACTAAAGACGGCAATGGGTTTTTGTATGCAAAACTTTGACTAAATAATGATGTAATATGGTGCATTTACGTTCGTGGAATAATTATAAATAAAAATTAGAAAAATAATATGATTAAGTATGTATACTATTTCAACCGTTCCACAAATAAAAAAACAATAAGGTTGAGGCCAAGTTTCTGAATTTAATATAATCGTGAAATTATTTTGATGTGACAAATTGGTAGACCTAAGCGAACTTGCGGTCGGCATTCTTCGAGAGCGGTCGTATTTGCGATAGGTACATTAAATCTATGGTCAGAATGATTTCAAATAAATGCTTTACATTACAGGTCTCGTGGTAGTCCACGACCCAGTCCTCAATGAGGCTAACTACACGTTGTCGGAGTGGCTGCTAACCGAGAAGCCAGGCCGGTTCGGGATGATCGGCGGCTGTGCCAACCCCACCGGCATAGCCTTGGCTGTCATACTACTCGTTATGTTCGTGTGTAGCCAGCCTTTTATTAGGAGGGGAGGCAGTTTTGAGGTAAGGAAAATATTGGAGTTTTTCTAGAGTATAAATCGTTTCCTCCACTCGACTCTAACTCGACTCAGACTCACTCAATCAAATTGGTAGTTTTACTTTTTGTTTATTGACTCAAACATACTCGATTCGATTTTGTTTCCGTTGTCAAGGCGACTGAGTCGAGTGGAGTGGAGAAGTTACCTTTAGAATAATTAAGAACGTACCTAGCTGTTATTATTGTTTGAAGTTTTTGTATCTCTAGAATGTTCTACTAATTTTATTAATTTGGTCACTATAGCTATATCAGGTGAGTATAAAAATTACTTTGTTTTCTTTTTTTAATTTCTTAAAACTTGACCTTTCTGAAAACTATTATCTGTGTGTACTGTGTATATCCGTCTACTCATGGGTCCTTGTATTGTTTCTTGTCGTCATCATCATGAATACATATACCTATGTCACCAGAAAATGGCAAAACTCCGTAGAAATATAAAATATCTTGAGAGATTGTAAACTTTCGATAAATAGTCAACTGAACATTTGGAATACTTTTTTAAGCATCAAAATTTGATATTCTATAATCTCTGGAAGTCATTCCGAGAAATTGTGGACTGACATAAACTGGCGACCAATGACAGCACATGTCTATAATTTACCCGTTTTCGTGTGATAGTAAACCTGGAAACAAAACTCTCATTGGTCTTTTCAGAGAATACATAGACGAATGAGGGGCCAAATTTCCAATTTAACTATTACACCAAAACGGATAAATTGTAGACCAGAGAGCTGATTGGCCGCCAGTTTATGTCAGTCCACAATTTCTCGGAACGCACGGAGATATTTTGTAGAATAGAATATTTTGATTCGTATAATTGCAGAACAAATGTTCATTTGACAATTTATCGAGTGTTTACAATCTCGCAAGATATTTTGTAATCTTATATCGTTTGTAATTAAGCGGTGTCATATAGGTAGTTAGCTTTCTTCCAAAGGAAAGGTCCAAAGGCAAACGAGTTGTGTGTTAAATATCGCTTGCACCACTAACACCGCCCAACGTGTCACCTTACGTTATGTTTTCTTTTTCTATCTTTTACAACTTACACACGTTGTAACTTAAATAACGCTTAAAAGGGATCATTGTTCTCATCATTGTAAACAACTTTTAGTATTGGAAAAATGAATTTGCTAAAACAACAACAACACAACTGTCTCACACATTTATGCTTGCATCATCATACCAGCTGAAAGACGTCCACTGCTGGACATAGGCCTCCCCCAAGGGGCAATAATCGCCACGCTTAGTAGGCGGTTTCGCGATCACAGTGTAGCTGTTGCAATGCACAGAGAATGCTGCTGCCCATTCTCTGGTGAGTCCATTAGTTGCCTCTTACGACACCCACATGGAGGAGATGGGATGGTGTTTAATTTTTTTAAGTCCGACACCATACAGAACTGAATATATTATGCTTGCATAACTCGACAAAGAGTACGGAACTGCAGATTTTTTCTTGATTTTAGAGTTCTCTCATAGTAAAAGTTGTTCATTATGAGGATCCAGGAACTGCACTGTTTCTATTACACCTTGCAAATAATTATCTTTTTCAACTTCTGAATCTAACTCGCCTTTGTCGTCTGTTCCCAGATCTTCTACTGGACCCACCTGTTGTACGTTCCCTTCTGGTTGTTACTTCTGATGCATGCACCCAACTTCTGGAAATGGTTCGTGTTGCCGGGGACCGTCTACTTGTCTGAGAGGATCATGAGATTAGCGTGGATGAGGTGAGAAAGTAGTTTATATATTGAGGTTTCTTGAGGCATGGTAGTGTGCTGAGCCAAGTTGTATAAAATTTAAAGGGATACTTGCGGCCTTCTATACGTTATCACAGACTTTTATTTTAATTATTTCGTGGTGTAAAACTATTATAGGAATGTGGTTTCCGATAAAGTAAAGTGGAATCATCCTACTATTTTAATTCTTCTATATTTCAAAAGCAATGCTAAAGTCATGACAAAGACTAGTACAATCAAATTGGAATTGATAATAATGTTAATAAATCAATATAAAGTGGTTACAGTATACTCTTTATTTCTGTATTCTATAGACTAGAATGTGTTGTGTTAAATAATTAAATAATAAAAAATATATATTTATTTATCCTTATTATAATTACGAAAGTTTGGATGTTTGGATGGATGGATGTTTGTTACTCAATCACGTCAGAACGGCTGAACCGATCTTGATAAAATTTGGACAGATGTAGATTATATTCTGGAATAACACAAGTGATACTTTTATCCCGAGAGTAAGTTCCCTTGGGATAGTTTTCGACATTCACGCAGGTGGAGCCACGGGTGACAGCAGGTATAATATAATTCATATTATGTACTAAAATATTATAAACGCGACGGTAACTCCGTCTGTCTGTCTTTTTTTCTATCTGTCTGTTTAATACCTCTTCACGACTTAACGGCTGAAAAGATTTGGATGAAACTTGGCGCACGGGTAGCCTATGTCCTGAAATAAGACATAGGATTTCATTTTTACCCCGGGAATGTTGTTGAGATAATTTTCGACTTCGCCTGGTAATACAATACATGTTATTTTAATTTTTATATTTCGTCTCCAGATCAGAACGCGGCAAGACATACATCTCGTCAGGCATCCTGCTCCCCTCGCGCGTGACGCACTTGGTGGTGAAGCGACCCCCGCTGTTCCACTTCCACGCGGGTGACTACGTGTTCGTCAACATCCCCGCCATCGCCACCTACGAGTGGCATCCTTTTACTATTAGCAGTGCGCCGGAGCAGGAAGGTTAGTAAAATTTCGTTGGTGATGTTTTTGTTTAGTTTTAGCCCTAAGCAATTTCTGTGTCATATAAGTCCCTTGGTAAACTTTCTAAAGCAATCAGAATAACTAAAAAGAAATATTATAGTATGATATAGTATGATATTATGACTTTGTAAAAAATATTATTTTTAAAAGAGTGTCCGTGGAGTTTCATGCACGTTCTTCTCCATAGAGATCTACGCTTTGGAACGTGCAAATAGCTTCATCTTTTTGACCGACCGACCTCGACAATTCAAAAGTGCCTGTAAATGGTCTAATTGAAATAAATGCTTTGAGTCTATATTTTTAGCAGTTTTAACCTTTTGAATGCCAAACGCCAGAGCTTGTACGTATCAGCGTACGCCAAGCCGTATTTTATGTCACATATTTGTGTCGTTTGGCGTACAGGGCACGCGCTTGCTTGTCACGTATATGTGACAATGGCGTTCAAAAGGTTAAAAGTCCATATCACAGCGCAAACTGCAGACTGACCGAACTAAGTATTTTGTGACGTAGTTGCTTATAACTGCTTCTTTAAATATCAATAATACTTGTACTTTACCGGCAGTAATTTAACTGTTAAACAGATATAATACAGATACTTCCAAAATATACTTATTTCAGACTACATCTGGCTCCACATTCGCGGCGTGGGTCAGTGGACCAACCGCCTGTACACATACTTCGAGAGAGAACAGGCCAGGCTGCACGGTGAAGAGTTACCGGCCATTGAAAGTGGGCATGAGTGAGTTACATCCGCCATGTTCAGTTTTATTGGGTATTTTAGTTTTTTACTTAACATTGCACGTAAACCCCAAGAAAATCGGGATTAGAATGTTTCGTACATAAGACGTCACAGAGTTTACTTCTTTGCCATCCTTATCTTATTTCTTTTTTATTCTTTAATTTCGAATAAGAAAAAATTATGGAATAAATATTAAGTAATTGAGCCTAACCCCCCCCCCTCCCCATTACAAATTCTTCGCTTTGAAGTAGATGAAAGACAATGGAGCATTCCTAATAGAGCTACATCGAAGAATCAGAGTTCCTGCAATACCGACCCTTAACCAAGCAAAATTGCTAACATGCCATTACTTACAGGAAGCTGGCGCGCTCAATATCCAGTCAGAGTAAGAAAAGTCGCAAGAGTTCTATCGCCAGCGCTAAGAAGCGTTCTGTAGACTTCTCTCCGAGGTGTTACTCCAACGAAGCTTATGTAGCAGATGACGGGAATGGAGATCTTAAACAGAATGAAGGTATGTACCGTGTTCGGGAACAGGAAGCCAGAATGATGATACTTGCTATAGATGGGGAGGGAGCTTGATAAAGAGAGAAAAGAGAATGGAAATGATGTTTTTTTGTACCGACTCCTCCGCTGTTCCATTCTGATTAATTTCGTTGATCGAATACAGTTTTCGTTTCTCTGGGACTTGTTTAGCTTCTAAGACTTGTCGTTTTTCTGGTCGTCGCCACTGTTGATTCTGGCTATCAAAAGTTTCAGTGGTTGGGTATAGTGTGGTAGGCTTGTCACAAAAATATAGAAACGAAACCAATTATTGTACCACAACCAAAAAAAAGAAGTCCTTAACCGAATCTGGACACTACAATTAACTATTTTTTACTACCCTTTTTTAAATTCCAAAGTACGAACATTATTTATAAAGGAATCTAGTGATTTAGATTAGGTTACTTATAAAATGAACGCTTCAGGCGGATTAGACTGGAAGCCAATCCCGTCACAGTTGGCAAAAGGCAGACAGTTAATTTTGCCGTATGCCATGAGATAACAAGTTTTTCTTTCAATTCCAGCACCAAAGTCACCTACCAAGGTGTCCTACAACCCGTCTCTGCTGCTAGCTCCGGCCAGAACACTAGAGAAGTCACGCTCTATGCCCGACGTGCAGAAGAACGTGAAGAAACGACAGCGGTTGATGGCGTAAGTTCGATTTGTCTCATTCATTTATTGAGAGAACTTGGCTTGGTGCACTACCGAGCATCTGATTCAAATTCATGGTGGTCAACCTTATACAGATATAACACACAAACGATCATCTTAATATTTGGATCCTGTATCTTGTGCAAGAATGCCCATTTGTGTGCGAAAGTGTTAATAAATAAATAAAGAACAGTTTATGAGGACGTGAGCTTAATTTAAACAAAGAAAGAAGAATTGATTCACACACACAACTGTACTTTTTCAATTTCTTCCCTACATTTAGGTGCATGCTAAAGCTCCGCCAAGTTCTTAGAACTGAACTTAGCTTCTTTTGGGAGCGATGAAAATAAAAAGAAAGAAAAATATTTATTTAGCACTTACATGAAACACGCACGGTACATAGAATTAATTAAAAAAAATGTAGGTATGCTAAAAACTAAGTGTGTGTCTCACGGCTGCACTAAAAAGGTTCATTTCAGCGATATGTCAAACAGACTGATAAAGCTGCAATTGTTAGTTTTGAATAGTTTTAACTTGCTTCTTTCCAGTCTACGCGACTTCATGCGCTCAGAGTCAGAAAGCAAGTTAGACGAGAGCTCAATGCTGAGCGCCCGCAAGTCGTTCGGGCTCGCATGCAAGATTCCGCAGAACAAGTCCTTGGTGCACAGCTTCCGGTACATGAGGACCAAACCTACCATCATTGCCTTTAAGACACCGAGTTTCGATGACAGAAGGAGGAGCAATGATAGTATACTGACTCTTGGTAGGTTGTTATTTGGAATTAAAGCAATCTTTCGGACGGTAAAGCTCAGCAGTGAACGTTTTCTGATGATGGAGTTACTCTTGTTGCCTGCAAACTTTATTCTATTGAATATTTATTAATGTATTTAAATTTATTACACCCACAAGAATAATCATAATTATTACAGGACTAATGCGTATAAAAATTGAGGCGCGCATATTGTTAATTCCTAATTATTGCTGTTTTATAAGTAAAAGTACTTTTTTATTTTGAAACATAGACAGTTGACTCAATTACAAAAAAAATAATTATAGCTACAAAAGTGTATAACTGTTTCGCAGTTTAATTATAACATTTAACATATACATCAACATGCATCGTCTATGCATGTTGATGTATATGTTATAGTCGCCCAATTGATATACGCCCAGCTAACGCTGAAATGGTATCCCTTTCGGTATGGGCACGGATTGAGAAATTTCTCTGTATTGTTGTTCTATAATTCTTCTCTTTTACCATGTGATTGCTGCTGTTGTGTTAATATGGAATTAATGTTTTGTATTCTATTATAATTATTTATCATTTCCAGCTCGACGTCGACTGTCAAAGAGTCTATCTCCAGACCGAGACGTGGAGTCCCAGCCGGAGAAGATAGTGGAGGTCGATGATGGCTCGGAGGCCACCGATGACTTCGAGAGCAACTATCCTATTGGGAAGCCGTTGGAGGTAAGCATGACCTTTGTGGATGATTTGATTTATGAATACCATAGCATGAACGCATCGGTGTGCCCCCGTCGCCAAGCCATAAATTCGCCATACTTTTTGTCACATATTTGTGAGGTTTGGCATACAGGGCACGCGCTTACTTGTCATGTATACGTGACAATGGCGTTCAAAAGGTTAATTAGCTTATCATTTTATTCTTTTATCGCCTTTGCTGATATGGACACGTCAAGATAAATAGTGAGGATGTCAATGTGGTACAAATCGCTCTACTATTACCAAAACAAAAAGAGATAGAGAGATTGGCATGTCATTGACGTGGTAGCCCAATATAGGGAGAGGGCAAGCAAGCCCTATTGCCAAACCTGACCACCAAGACAACCCTGCCAGTGACCGCACTATACATTAATTGAGTTTCGATGGTTAAAAGAAGTGGTGCATACGTACATGTTACTATATTACATGTTGACCCAGTTAATTTTTTTTCGCTATTTCAACGTTGGTCCCAGAGTCAAGGTTGTTCATTACGATGAATACAACCCTTTTCCATTTCAGGTTATTTATGTTATACCCAGTAAAACACATTAACACTTCCGACTTTTCAGATATACCTGGACGGCCCGTACGGAGCGGCCTCCTCCCACATTTTCCTGGCTCAGCATGCTGCCCTAGTGGCGGCCGGCATAGGAGTCACTCCCTTCGCGTCCATCCTGCAAGCTGTCATGTACCGCTACTGGAGCGCGCGCCAGGACTGCCCTAAGTGCGGACACTCCTGGGCCACGGATATGCCCAGGCATAATATGAATTTGAAGAAGGTAAGGTGAAATTTCCCGTAATGCTGTACACCGAGACAAGTGGAGGTGCATCATCCAGACTTGAAACATTATCATAAAACCACGACTTTGTCAAGAGAGAACGACTAAGGAGATGGAAGTCAATACTTGAGCAAGTATTAGGAAGAGGCTACTGCTGAGCATGTGGTGGGTTCGATCCCCAGATTGATCTGTTCGGGCCAATGCTAGAAATTGTTCTATAGAATTATCATAAGGTTTTCACCATTAGAAAGATAAATTATCTTGGAAGGAAGGCAATATTTCAACTAAGAGCATCCACTATGCTATTATGATATTTGTGAATAAGTGATGTCCACTATGAGAGCTTCGCGCGCATTATTTTCTTGAAAATTGTACTATTTAAGTACAATTTTCAAGAAAATAATGCATAGTGCTCCTATCAAGAAGTTTCAATAGTGACCAGAAAATACACGGTTCGAAAGGAGAAATTAATACAAAGTACGATAATTTAATCATGTCCACGTTTTTCAGGTGGACTTCTTCTGGATTAACCGCGAGCAGCGTTCGTTCGAGTGGTTCGTGTCCTTACTCTCGCAGCTGGAGATCGAGCAGGCGGAACTGGGCGGTGCGCTGGACCGGTTCCTCGATATGCACATGTACATCACCAGCGCGCTGCAGAAGTCTGATATGAAGGCAGTTGGGCTGCAGCTGGCGTTAGATCTGCTGCACGAGAAGGTTGGTCATTAGGGTTTTAATAAAGAAAGAACAAAATATGTTTATTTGGGACTCGCACAGGACTCACAATAAAATAACATACGTGATTAGTAGTTGACAGTACAAAAGGAGCACGTGACAAAATAATAATTGCCACTGGGGTCGAAACACGAGGTTAAGCAACGCTTGCCAAGGTCGGTCAGTTAATGGGTGATGAACTTAACATTCTGAGATTCCTTCGAAAAGTTAAGATGTTGGTCGCGGCTGTCATTTGACAGTCATTACGGGTGGTCAGTAGCCAAGAAATCTACCACCAGTGATTCATCTAGTAAGAATGGAAACTGACTCTTACATATATACACATACATAGAAGGCTAGGCCAATTGACTGATTGAAGACTAACAATATTAAAAAGCAGTCCGAAGCCAAAAAGGCTCCTATCCAAATCAAAATCAAAAGTCATTTATTTAAATTAGGCTGAGTGCCAACATTTTTTGAACGTCAAAATTCTACATAAAGACAGTCCCCCAAAACGCTCGCCCGTCACCACTTCCTAGTGTTTAAGCTGGGAAGAAGTAGTAGCGCAACAAACTCCCCAGCAAATATCTCAGCCGCTCCTCTCTATTTAGCTGATTATAACGGGAGAAACTATTTTTCTTTTGTCTTGTTAACTGAGCAGACTGGTCTCTTGCATACATTTAGCCTTTTCTTTAGCATCTAACAAATTCATATTGATAGGCCAGAAGTGAAAAGTATTCTAAAATTATTTTACATTCATGAATAACTGTTTTGTTTCGAATAAAAAGTGATATCACTTAAATAGGTACCTGAAACAAACTTAACTTCTGATTGCCCGGAATTCTGTTAGTCAGTTATCAGACGATACCGCTGTTTCAAAATTATTGATGTTTTGAAATCCTAGCTTCGCAGTATAAGTACTGTTACGAGCTTGGGGTTCGTGACGATAAAAACAGCCAATTAAATGAACAAAAAAGACACTTTAATTAAACAACACTAGTTAATTACAACTTTAAACTCACTAATTCTAAATTATTATTTCACCACTGATCTGACTTTAACCGCAGTTGATGATCGCTTCCAAAGTATTTACTCATATCGCAAATCCATTACTGACATGGTCGCGGGCTATGCGATCCTTAAATAAGGCCGTTAATTGCAGAACCTTCTACTGTAGGAACATCTGAAAGTTCACATAAATACCGGTCCTGAATTCCCGACTGACGGGATATTGAGAATTCTAGAGCGTACAAACATAGAAAAGTCTATTACGATGACTCTACTAGTTCTGCTACTCGATACTAGGTGGCACTAGTAGTATCTAATGTTTATGTACCCGGCATTACTTCTGGCGCGTAACAGTAACATTACTTGGGTGTTACCATTTTGCACTCGGTCATCATTATCGTGTGCCAGCCTCACTTTTCCATACTATTTATTGCGACAATGCATATTATAAAAGCATTTTATAATAAATACGAATGTATTTTCAGGAAAAACGTGACCTAATAACAGGCCTAAAGACCAGAACGAACGCCGGTCGTCCGAACTGGGACAAAGTCTTCAAGCAGCTGCAGGAACAGAACAAAGGCAAGGTGACAGTCTTCTACTGCGGCCCGCCACAGCTCGCCAAGATACTCAGGGTCAAGTGCGATCAGTTCGGTTTCGGGTTTAGGAAGGAGGTCTTCTAATACTAGCCTTATTTTAGCCCTAGTTTTTTTATTGTAAGTATACATAGGTAAAAAAAGGAAAACGTCCATTTGAAAATAAAAAGTCACAGAATGTCAAAGAACTTGATAGTACACTGTCGTGCTTTCAATTTTTTTTCTAAGTAGTCGAATTACGAAGAATTGGTTAAAATGTAATGCGAGACTAGAATAGACCGAGCTTTTAAATCAATTTTATTATTATTAAAGATGGGTATTTTTGCTTACAAATTGCTTAAAATGACATGTTAAAAAAATTTCAATGTTAAATATATTTATGGAATGTTCTGATTATGAGATTATTTAGTTTTATGTATTATTTATTTGTTTAGGATTAAATCCCATGATATACGAATACTGTCAAAACACCTACAATAAAAATAAAATATAAAAATGTTTGCCCCCTTAGAAACATGACAAGAGATAATTTCAATTTAGTAAACCAAAAACAACTTTGATTCATGGTTTCAGTTTAATAGACAATATACTTTTTAAATACTAACAATTATTCATTATTTGACAAGCTTACATTAACTTAATTGCCTACTCATTATTTTATTAACTGACATAATAATTGTACTTTAAAAGAACCACTTGCTCAAAAATAAAACCCCATAATACAAACACAACCAAAAATAACCTGGTCCATTTTTTGGAAAATTATTATGTTTGTTCGACTTGGCAAGGCATCACTACCATGCCCCCAAAATAATTCATGTGACAAATAGTAGGGTTAAGTTATGTTTACAATTTAATTATGATAGTTTAATAAATAAAATAATTCAATTATAAAAAGTAATATTTAAGATAAACCACAAAATATCGAATAGTTACCACATTGTTAGTCATTGTTTCAAAATATTTTGACAAACCTAGTGCAGGACTTATTTGTTACCAATTAAAATAAAAGTCATAAGAAATCATTGTTTTTTTTTTAAATCTCGAGTTGCGGTATACGTATATGTAAAATTTGTCTACTTCTCACGTTCCTTACAGTTTCCTATGGTAAGAACTGGTAAAACACTCCCGGGTTACTTTCGCAATTTAGTGAAACAAAAAAAAACATAAAATTAATTGATTGCCCCTTACAAGAACGCGAACTGCAACAAAACCACGGAGTAGTTCGCCAGCAGGCCCATCAGACCCAGTTGCAGGGCCGCATCAGCATAGAACAGACCACACACACGTATCTTGCTGAACGATGCTCGGTGCAGACGCAGGACGTTCTTGCAAAGTCCCCTCTCATCTTCTGCAATAATTAACACTTCAGAGGAAAGCTTGCTTAGCGTCAAATGAAAATCCAAGTCCATTGCAAGTCCGGGCTTGTGGAATTGTTCGAAAGAGTGTAACGCAAAGAGAATTTGAAGGAAATGTGTGGGTTTAAGTCAGCAAGAGTTCACAGGAGCGGCAGAAGCCATTTGATGATTTCCAATCCATAAAAAGACCGAAAGTCATTGGTCTTATATTGATTATCATTTTAAATAAAAAATTAAAGGAAGTTACCAGAACAATTTGACATCAATATAATTGCGCAAGAGTCTCGAACTCTCTGCACGGTTAAATAGAAGCTCTCACAGTGCTGCATATACATTGTCTGCCATGTCAGGACCTTACAGAGCCAACACACCAGGGCGAACAGGCTAATAGTTGCTGATTGCTGAAACAGAGTTTATTCTGGCTATAACAGCAAATATAATAGATAGGTACAAAATCTACTTGAGCTCGAGGCTACATGTCTGCCTGTCGAGCCTTTTTCTGTTGGGGTCGGCTACCAGTCTAACCGTATGCAGCTGAGAACCAGTATTTAACATGAAAAACAGCCTCCTGCTATCTGACCTCCACGACGGTAATACGGTACGTCTTGGCAAGACCGGTCTCAGGTTTTCTGGATTCGAACTATACGCAACGACTGTCAAAGATCTACAATTGACAGCAGCAGATGAGCTCGTTGCAGCGCTTGCCGTCCGTGAATGGGACCATCGATTTCAAACTGAAAATCCTCTCGTTGAGCACGAAGTGACAATCCAGATCTTTGACAGGCGTTCGGATGGTTGCCTATGGGTCAATACTATTAAGCATAAGTCATTTATTTCTTAACAATATACGTTGTGCAGAAAGTAATACGTAAATAACAAAATAAAGCAACAAAAATGTATGGAATTTGAAGCTTTTTTGACACATTGCGACTGACATGCGAATGATAAAATCGCTTAAAAATTTGTAGCATTGGCCTCTCGTTACTGGATTGTGTTGTTTATATAAAAATGCCATCTCCATAGTTTTCAGCTGCAGCCAGTTAGACTGGAAGTCGATCGCAACATATTTGTTTAATTATTTATTTCCGTTCTTCTCCATAACAATCTACCTTTGCAAACGGACAGCTTATTATTTTTATATTATTATTTGAACTGCAAATGATGACGTTGACTTAGGAAAAGGGCAGGCAGATGATTTTTAAACGCAATGCAATCTGCACGATTATGAGACACAGTATTGTTATTCTGTTACTACTAATATAACATAACTATAGTAGAAACAATGACTAAGGGGTGTAAGATGCCTAAGAAGGTACTGATGAATGCTGAGGTGATAAACACACACGAACGAATACTTTTCATTTTATGTACCTAAACACCTGACTTACATGAATTATAAATGATACCATTCCATATCACAAACAACACTTGGATTCAAATATTTATCAAATACAACAAGCATGAGTTGAAAATCAACTAAGATGGATGAAGAGGTCACCGAGATAGCTATAATGAGTGATAACAAAACGGATAGGAAATTAAATACAAAAAGGTGTCATTAATTACATTCAAACACATGAATGTCTGAAAAAGATCAATGGCATGTAGGGAAATAAACCAGAGATAATAATCATATAGATACTTACTACGGTATCAAACCTTACGGCTATCTGCAACGATTCGATAACCACCTCGACGTAGATAAGAGAGTGGATCAAGACTTCAATGATATAATACAGAATCTGAAAAGCGATAACATTACTTTTCAAATGAAGAAAATATCGCAGAGGGAAGTTTCGACTATTAATGCGGATAGTATGGTCAGGTATGGAAGTAAGAGGAGTGGGGAAGATGGAAGTGTGTTTCTGTGAGATCATATGGCTAAAGAGGACGTGACTAGTAATGGAGATGGCTAGTTGAGCGATAATGCAAAAAATACTCCGATTTCAAATAAATTAGGACAAGCGCAACAGAAAAATGATTAATTCTGAAAAAAAAATAAGAAAGGATAGAGAAAAACTTTGACGTAAGTAGTATCTTGGCTTCAATAATTAAAAGTGTTGACTTCTATAAAACAAAATGTTTTCAATACTAAGAATATCTAGAATTTATAAGGAAGTTAAGTAGTTACTTTACAGTGTGACAAGTTACTTACATATGCTTGAAAACAAACTTTATGAATGTCATAACACTCTAATAAATTAACATGATCTTGAAACATTCTCTTGCTAAAATCCTCGCCACGTGTCTCTTCAACTTCCAAACAGCTTAGAACTTGAATATTCCATAACTCAAGTTTATTTTGTAACAATTTGATGCTTCGAATCGCGTACACTACATTAAAATCGAAAACGAGTACCTGATAGTTTACGAACAAAAAAAACCAAGGAAGAGATAGCTTTGCGTTGAAGTAAGAAAAAATAATAGCATAAATGGTAAGAGCAACTATCACTATGATCCAATTTCCAATGATAAAGTTGTTAAAACAGGTTTCACTGTTAAGATGCCTATGCACTTTTTGAAATAACAAAACAAACTTCATATTATTTCTGGATTGAATGATCCCGACGACAAAATTTAGAGCAAATCCGAAAGAATAGTAGCCGCAATCAACAAAGATAGCACCAGTCATGAACTGATTGAAGCCTAAATGATCTTTGTAGATAAACAGCATATACGTTCGGTATGTGTATAAAGAAATGAACACTATAGCTCCGATCATAGAAAACAAATTGAAGATTAAATTATTTGGAGATATCAAATTGTTTTTGATGCAATATCTCGGGGAAAACGAAATTAATTGCATCAGGTTTAAAGGCCACAGCATTGTTTGTACATCTTTGTCCACCATATTACTTAAAGCACTGTCCACAGGATTATTTTGTTTGAAATTACGGACGTTCCTCATTTCGTAAACATAACAAAAGAGGCTAACTACCAAATGATATAATCGATAGTAAAACGCATTAACTACATCAAATATGTAGTAACTTCGATTATGATCAAATGTTATAAATGGAATGAATTTTGTCAATATTACTTAAACGTATTGACATTTTTTTCGTCCGTATGAATTTATAACTGGAACTTCAATATTAGAAAACGAGTAAGGAACTCAAACGGAAAGTAGTGTTGGGCAGGCAGTACACATGACAAGACGTGGTGATGGTAAGTGGACTAAGGCAGCGACTGAATGGCTGACTACTTCATTTGATGATCTCTCATCCACATACAAGGTAGGACCTGAAGGGTAGCATAAGAAGTCTTCGTCTAGTTCGACGCCAACGCCATCTATCTAGGTAGGTGGTAAACTACGAGTTGCTGTAAAATTGAACTCGGTTCCAACAAGCGTGGTTCTGACGACTTATATAAGTTACTACAAAATAAATACCTACTTAATATAAATAAATATTCAACCTTTATATAATTTGATAGAATAATTATTGTTAAGTAGGTGCATCTGCATACGTAATATATTTTTACCTCCTACGTCACAATCACCGTCATTCATTGGTAACACAGTCATGGTAGGTATCAAATGATCGGTACTAATAACAGACAATACGTAGGTATGAATGTGCTAAAATTGTTCGCAATAACGTCACTGACCTTCAAACCAAGGTTTTCATTGCAAGTTCAAAGCCGATATCCTGCCAAGGGCGACCTTCCGAGCAAGGCCAAGCGACGTTGGAGCGAGGACACGGCCTTCGCCAAGGTCATTTTGTAAAAACCTAGTTTTCATAGCAGAATGTGTGATTTTTTACACTCATCAGGCTGAATTTGTTAGTGGGGCTTAAACATTAAAAAAATAGAAAAAAAAAATTGCGAATATTTTGACCTTGACTCAAGGTTTTATGTCGTCACTAAGTTAGGTCCGGCAAGGTTTAACAATTTTGTCGTTATTCTAGGTCATGAATAGCGTTTATTAAGCGTTTAGTAGGTAGCTTTGTAGGTAACTGTAATTGTTTACATTATTCTGTAGATACGGAAATCTGTATTATAAAACTCGTTTTAATTGAATAAAGCGATCTCTATTGGCTTAATTGATTACTACTTCAAAATCAACAACAATAACCATGTCACTGGTACAGCTAGTGCCTACTAGATGGCGCTACAATAAATCATGTATATTTGTTTTTTCCTAAAACTTCCGCATGTTTTCAACGTCATTCTAAAATAGAGATATAGCTGACGTGATGTTGTTCACATATTTTCTAATAAGTAGGTACTCTTACCTAAATTGCATATGAACAAATAGATGACCAACTCATTTCTTCGAGCGAGATCTGTAGACTCCAAGATAACTGTTACTAGGAAACACAGGCTACGATTAGGAACGTTTCCATATGTTTTTCATAAAATTGTAAAGTAAACGAAACTAAGTTTAAGTACTTTAAAGGTCAAATATAAAGCTAATTTTATGGATACGTGTTCAGGCAAGAGAAAATAATAAATGCATCGTCACATTTTAAACGCCTGACCAAGTTTTGACAGCAAAGATGCAATTTGAAGTTTTGTAACATGATAGTTGTAGGCGTTAATGGTTTTGAAACTGAATATATAAAGGCGAAGACTGAATTTTTTATGTACCTATCGAGATTTTGTAACGCGTAACAGGATTTACTACCAATTAGCCCGCATTATTCATGCGGGCCCCGTCACCCTCTGCGGTCGCAAAATGGTCGCGATTCCTCTTGAGCGGCGCGCCGCCGTTTCGGGCCTTCGACTGTCCAGGAAACTAAGTAACTGTTATTATTTATCTCCAGCCGGTCTTCTATTCACTACGGTTGTTCTATTAGGTAGGTAAAGATAAAACGCGGAAAGTCTTGAACAGGGCACAGGACTCCGAACTGAACTGAGAATAACCTGATGGAAAACTTCAATATAACACTAAACCTGACCAGAGTACCCAAGGCCCCACGTTCAGCTTTTCGCTTTCAACTACTAGACCTATGGCTAGTGGCTACGAGGCAGATTTAAGGGTTCTGTAGTGGTGCTGTACCAGAAGGGTTACCAAAGAAACCTTATTACTATGGCTAGTTTACATAGTGCGAGCTAGCGTGCGAGTCAGCCTGCCGAGTAGCTGTAATGCAGTAACTCGCACTTATCTTACATGTTACTGCCACGTGCGAGTTGGATAGTAGCTCGCATCCGAGTTGCTTAAACATGTTTTGTTTTCACTGCCTGCTCGCCTTACAGTAGATAACTCTCACATGGAAGCAGCTCGGCCATCACTCTCATCGTTCGGACACGTTCGGCAGTAAATCGCCAGTGTCAGCCAGGCTGTTGCGAGCGGAACCTGATGGTAGTTTTTGGGTGCTGCACCTCACAAGAGACAGGGCAGCTACTATCACCGCGTAAACAGCTAAGGCGAGCTAAGCTATACTGGCATACCAGTAGAATATCCGAGTAACTGTCTACTGGCTAGTCAGCAGTTCGCACTTGTAGACTAGCCATAAGTTTCCTATTATAAAAACAATTAACATCAGGGCTGAAAGGTTCTGAAGTGGCCACTGCGAACCGGTAGACGCAGCATTGGAACACCTTCCAAGTTCCACAACGTGGATCGGTGATCTGGTGAGGGCCGCGGGAGTCCATTAGATGCGAGAAGCACAGGCCCGGTCGATGGATGGGAGGATGATGATATCATCCCAGTGCATATACATTCCAAATTACCAAAACATCAAGGTTTGTATTTAAATATAGTCCTCGTGACCGATTTCAGCCATCGCGGCCATTCTCAACGGAGACTAGCAGTCGGCGCGGGACATATTATAGTGCATGCGTGTGTGCGCAAACACAGGTGCACTCCCTCTTCCATCAAAGTCAAAGTCAAAGTCAAAGTCAAAACGTTTATTTCAATTAGGCCATTAAACGGCACTTTTGAACGTCATCGTTTACAGTTCAGTAAAATAATAAAGTTACATTAATAAAGTGACTCTACTGTCCATTCGGAAAGGTAGATTCTTATGGAGAAGAACGGACAAGAAACTCCATAGTTACTCTTTTCAAATAATGATTTTACAAAATTTCGTATACAAAAATTAATTTAATATTATGTGAGGAGGATGCACCCAGAGTATGCTACTTAAAGAACAAAGTATCACCAGCAGAGGTAAACTTATTAATTTCCTAAAGAAATTTAGGTAAATTGTACTCACATATTTACAAACATTGGAACCATTAATTAAACAACAGTGTGTGAGTCAACAGAAAAATAAAAACACAAAAAAAGAAACAGTATATCTATAAAGTTAATACATAAATCAACCAGTTTGACCTTCACCCTTGATTGTCCTATGGAGCAGGACCAGCATGTTTCCAAGCATTCTTATCCTGAATGTAATCTTCTAATTTGTAATATGCTTGTTCACAAAGTGTACTTTTAACATGAGTTTTAAATTTTCTTTCATTTAGTTCTAATATGTCAGAAGGTATTTTGTTGTAACATTTAACACAATACCCCATGAAAGAAGTGTGGACTTTAGCTAATCTAAAAAATGGTTGATCTAATTTGTCTTTATTTCTAGTATTAAAATTATGTCTATCACTAATTTTACTAAAAAGATGTCGGTTTTTCCGCACATACATAATATTTTCATAAATGAATTGGCAAGGGACTGTCATAATATTAATCTTTTTAAAAAGTTCCCTAAGAGAATCACGGCGACGCAGATTATAAACGGCTCTGACAGCTCTCTTTTGTAAAATAAATATGGATTCAATGTCAGCAGCCCGACCCCACAGCAAAATACCGTACGACATAATGCTGTGAAAGTAACTAAAGTAGACCAAACGTGCGGTTTCTACGTCTGTTAACTGTCTTATCTTTCTAACAGCATACGCGGCTGAGCTTAGACGACCCGCAAGAGATGTTATATGAGGCCCCCATTGTAATTTCTCGTCCAATGTGATACCTAGGAAAACCGTCTGATTAATGAACTCCAGTTTTTCTCCATTCAATATGATGTCACATTCGCTACTTTTAACATTTGGTAAAGAAAATCTAATACATTTAGTTTTTTTTTTTAATTTAAAACCAAGTTGTTTGCCGTAAACCATCCATCTCTCTCATATTCCGATGGGACACAATCCGACACGATTGGAGAGAGATCTGGCACAGGGTCAAAGGCTTAACGTGTTTCCCGAGGCACGGGGGTGTAACACCACGTGCAGTATTTTTTTTTTTTTTAAGTATGAGAAATCATCATGTGACTTCTTTCGCTCTGGGTGGAGCGGAAGGGCGTGTCAGACTCTTACTGACTAAAGCCCATCCATGTTCCTTCGAAAGCCCTTTGCATTCCAGGGCCGCGGTGACTCTTTCAAACAAATTCCGCAACCCTAGCAGGCCCTAGTGGGCCGGCCCCGTCTAAGGTAGGCCAGCCGTCAGTTAAGCATGCTTACTTTATTTTCACTATATTATAAATTTATAAATTGTTTTGGTGTACAATAAAGAATTAAGAATGACTCATCAAGAGTTTTTGTAGAAATCAACCTGTAGACTTTGTGTCTAAAAATGGCGCAATATCAAAATATTTTCGATGATGAGTGCATTGACGTAGAAAACTTGTTGTATAAAGGATAGGCACTAGATCCGTTCGTTTGTATATCATGGGACATATCGATAGAGATACGCGAACATAGTCAACGATAACAAAATGATAAGCTATGGTGGAAAGGTTTGTTACACACTGATGTGTAACAACGCAAAACGTTTTGCGAATAATTTCATTGTGTGTACCTACAGCTATGAAGTGGAATCCCTGACAGAGTCTGTGTTTCCTGATAGCTACAAACTGGGGATATTATAGTCAAGAGTGGATAGATTACTTCTGGGCAACCGATGATGGTGCAACCTGACGGAAACCGATGTTGTGGTCAAACACAAACAAAAAATGAAAAAAAAAAACTTCTTCCATACTCTCTCTTGGTCGGTTGTAGCTATCAGAAAACACAGACTCCGGGAATTCCACTCCTTAGCTGTACGCACAACGATAGTATTCACAAAACTATTTGTTGCGTATAGGGGGGATGTCCACCATGTACCGATGACGCATCGCCGTACGTCTTGCAGTTCGATGATAAAACGAGCTCGACAGAAAGAAGTTGTGCAATTCCGACCCACACTCTCCGATGTGTAACATTTCACCGACCACAAAAAAAAATGTTATAACAACAAGAGAATGAAACTGAAAGAGAGATACTGGTGTAGGTATATTTACAGTAGGTACGCCAGAATGCACCGTCATTCAAGCGTGGGCTATCGTTCACGAGTTATATTAATAGGAACGGCTATTTATACTTATTTATACTGACGAGTAGCTCTGCCAATGCGCGTGGCCGGGAATCGTAAAGAAATGTGTCCATCGTACTTTTCCTAACAAATTCTTTTTACTGTGAAATTTATGAATCTGCTTAGCCTTCTGCCAACTAGATTGGGGTCGGCTTTCAGTCAAATCGGATGCAGCTATAGCGCATACAGGAAACCCGCACGATACACAGAAATTAAAAAGAAATGGTAATATGCCAACAACTAAAATGTATAGTTGTTTGCTTTCCAAATAAATAAACTAAGTGTGTGTCTCCTATCAGCACTATAAAGGTCCATTTCAGCGATATTTCAGACAGACTGATGCTGTCTGACCTGGTTTATGTTTAACATGGAGCGACTATCTATCTGACCTCCAAATCCGAGTAACTGGGTAGTACCGTAACACGGTATTACCGGATTTCCCGGGCAAGACTGGTCTCAGATTTTCTGGCTTCTCATTACCTGTAACGCCCGTTCAAATGACGAGGGACCGTGCCTTAAACGTGTTTTCCGAGGCACGAAGGAGTCTCAATATGTAACAGATGGTCACCCATTCACGGATTGACCTTGGCAAGTATTGCTAACCGCTTGAGATTGACCCGTGCGGTTGTTATTTAGTGACAAGCACCTCAAAAAAAAAAAAAATTAAGACTATAAAATATGTATGTAGAATAAATACACATGTGTAACAGCGTCCTTGATGCTCCTACTTCAAAAGCAGCCAGGATGATGTACAAACTCGTTAACCTTGGGATTTAACGCAGGGGTAATTTAATTTAATAACATGAATTATTTTTATTTATTGTACACCTACCACAGTATAGTCTATAACCCAAAGGTTGACTGGTAGAGAATGCCTTGACGCATTAAGTCCGCCCATGTACGACTATTGTACATAAAGTTTAAATACATAAATTAAATTTCTTAGTTATGTTTAGTTTTCAAAGTTGATTTGTACCAATGAGGGTGGCATAATCTGTCTGGATTAAACCCTCTTTAAATAAATAAAGAAAAGAAAAAAAATATATATGGTGTAACTCGCACAAAAGTATGCGAGTAGCTTGCGTCCCATAGTGACATTCATCAGTCAGAACTAAACTTATTATGGCACAATGGCATGCAAGCTTCTTGTGCGAATAACAGGCATGTGTAGGTATTACGGCCTGCGCACATAACTTAAACGCACGACGAATAAAATTCCTCGCGTTTTTTGTTTGTTTCTTTCTACCCAGTTCGCAGCCGAGTCGCATGTAAGTACCTACTTAAATGGACAACAGAACAAAAATCTTGATTTTCATTTTTATTACGGCGTGTCAAAAAATGTCAACAAGACTGAATTCACCCTTTAAATCGCGAATCACAAAATAAATCGCGTCGCGGCGAGGTGAATTCTGTGACAAAACACAATTGGTTGCAGAATTATTTTCGCGTGATTTTTTTCGCAAGTACGTGCTGCTTCATTCTATTTCTATCATATATCTATAATAATATTACACCACAGTGTCTGCCAGCCCTAACATCATCGTTATCACTATACAGGCGCTGCTCGCTGACATGAGTCAGTGTGCAACCGGCTTCGATCGCTTTCGGACGTGCTAAAAACAAAACAACAAACATTTTATTTATAAACGTTATGTTTAAGTGAAAAACAAACATGAGAGTGCTATTTTGTGTCGTGTTGCTAACATTTGGCGCGGTGGTGCAAGGTAATTGAATTTATTAGTAAATTGTTTACAAATAATGGTCTAGTTTGTGTGTATGTAAATTAATTGATTGACAAATAGATGCGTTTTGTTTTCTTAAATGACGGACGGAAGTGGCTTCAAGAGATGATTGAGACGTAAATAATAGTGGCTACTGTTTATTAATATCTAGACAGGATGACGCCAATATAAATGTACCTACCTTGTTGGAAATAAATTACTTCAAGCAGTCATCTTCTCATCCGCGTTTTTGTTCGTTTACAAACAAAATGCAGAGTATAAAACCTGCTAAATCTTGTGATTTTAGAAATGATCATTGATATTGTTAAAAAGTGGACTAAAAAGTTTAAGGAAAAATGGTTCTGGAATTCATGATTCTGTTCTGATTCGTAGGTTGTTTCTTGGAAATGTTAAATTACTTTTTTTCAGTCCGTATATCGTTGTAGACCATGTTAATTGGCTCAACAAATCTTTCTACTTATCAAATGATTGTGACAAATAATTTTGTCGAACGCGCGACAGCTGATTTGTTGGTTTAATAATCAAATATCCAATTATAATGCATCATTGTAGCTAATGTCAAAATTGACGTAAGCATGATGTTAAAAAAGTTCCGGAATCCGGGAGTTATAAATCAAATTTCGAACTGAGACATATTCTAGAAGCTTTCCTTTTAGCAACGTTTTTCAAACAATTCGAAACTTGAAATATTTCCTAATGATATTAAATCTACAATTTAAAATTAGTCATAGATACCAACATTGTTTACGAATGGTTTTCATTTCAAAGAGATTACAGGGTTTTATGTAGCGATTGATAAGCATCTGTAAACTGATAAATATAAAGATATTTTTATCACATGAGTACCTAAATAAATACGTGCCTGTAATTTACTGGACAAAGGACTCATCACCGTCATCATCCACAGCCCGACTTCGGAAGTCGGGCTGCCATCACGTTGATTGCCGACACCGCCTGACATAAATAAAAAAAAAAACAACCCGGATCTGGGTGAAACCGAGTTTTTTCACCGGATACCCCAAAAAAAAACCAAGCCTTAAGATCAAGAACAATTTTTAAACTAAGATTTGTTTTAATTTTTTACTTAACATGAAATCGAGATTCTCCTGACATAGTGTCGGTTATGAACAAAAGTGTCGGGATTTTACCCGGACCTCTTTGAATACCTCGCCCAGGCACACCCCGGACGCCCTTAAACTAGGACAAATCCGGGGAAACCCGGACGGATAGCAGCCCTAACATAGGCCTCTTTTTACTCGTGCCAATCCCCAATTTTTTTTTGACGTCTCGAAATCCTCGTGGATGTCCTGAGGGATCTGTCAGACTCCTACTGATTAAAACTCATCACTTTTGCCACGTTTGCATTCTCCACATTCACTCATCTCGGGTAAGCGGAGGAGTGAGCTCCAGACACTGTCATAATTTGTGAGAGGCGCGCGGGAACACCACGCGACATCAACTCGGGCCTGCGTGCTTGACTGACTTCCCCAAGTCTGTCACCCGCATGCCACTTTACGGGGGACGGAAGAGGGCATTGTCAGCCCTCTCCGACACCCAGTATTAAGATTCATAATATCAATCTGGCTATCGGTAACGAATGACTGTTGAAGATGTTCAAACGACAGCCGAGAACAATTCGGAATGTCTAAGTTGGTCTCCCATCCAAGGATAGACCTCGTCAAGCGTAGCTTTTTTTAGATGGAAAGTCATCACATGACTTCTCCCGGCGGCGAAGGTGGCTGAGCGAAGTGGAAGGGAGTATCAGACTCTTACTGATTGAAACCCAACCGAGTTCCTCCAAATGCCCTTTGCATTCCAGGACCGCGGTAACTCTTTCGAACAATTCCTCAACAAGCAGCGCCCTGGGTGATTAATAAGACTTAATAGAATGATGATACAGCCGTCATAACCTCGTTTTATCTACCGACTGTATTAATCTGCATTTATTTGCTATCGGTACAAAATAAAGATAAAATGAACACACCGATGAATAAAACAAACAAGTTTATCATAATCTGTCAAGTAATTTATGGTCTTTGAAACTGCGAAGTACATGGTTACTTACTTAATAATTACTTG
Source organism: Mamestra configurata (assembly GCA_002192655.3). Lineage (NCBI taxonomy): Eukaryota > Metazoa > Arthropoda > Insecta > Lepidoptera > Noctuidae > Mamestra > Mamestra configurata. The sequence continues at coordinate 113,495 of NDFZ01004753.1, read as the reverse complement.
TGATATGGACTGAATAATTTTGTCATCTGCAAAGTGTTTTGAGAGGTTTATACATGTATGTGTTATGGCATCTCACTGTGAGGCTAAACGAACAGAACTTGTGAGTTCTGGGACGTTTGTTCACATTTTAACTCATTTTTGTTGCCGTGTAACACATACAGGGCTCATGTGTGATTAGGACAGCAGCGTTAAGAAGTATTTTTTTTTGCTTTTGTGGTCTGTCCCAACGCGTAATGCGTGTATAATAATGAAACACGTATTATTTGTTCCTTATTACCTCTAGATTACAGTGGCAGTCTTATTTTTTTCCTTTCAAACGTGAAACAAAATCTTCATGCGTTTAAAAGTTCATACCAGAGCCCAACATTTGCCGCCGGCTCGGGCACCGTTTTCCTTGAAATTTGGCTTGAGGCTACGACACTCATTCTTTTAGCCTGTAGGTCTATAAAATCTCATCGTCGCCGTTGTCTGCTACAATTATTATAATTTATGTTTTATTAACATTAAATTCGGATCATAACTTTTTCTTTTTCTATTATAACTTTTTATTCAAAACAAAGCTAATTAGTTGATAAGGAATATTTCCTGCTAAAACGATAAGACACTGCTGTTGACTCATTTTTGGCAAATAAACAACTCTGCCAAGGTAGGGCTGCCATCACCTAATTTGCCGACGCCGGACAAAACCTTTAAAAACCGCGAACATTTAGGTGATACTGAGTTTTTTCCCGGACACAACCGAACAAAATATTTCTTGGTTTTAAATAAGTCATCGTTGACTTTTTTATTATCAATTTAGCTTCTTTGCGATATACAGCCGATTTATCCTTTTTGAAAACCCCGCCCGGACGCTCCCCGGCCGCCCTCCAAACTAGGATAAATCCGGGGAATCCCGGACGGATAGCAGCCCTAGCTAAAGGTAACAACTAACTAGAAAGAGAATTCTAATCATTTGATTGATAAAGTGCCAATTTTTCAATAGTCATATATTTCAAAACTGATGTATAAATATGGCTGTTTGACATATTTTCTCTACAGCATCTGTCAAACCGCCATTTTTATTCCTCAGATTAAAAGTTATCTGACTAAAATTGCCTGTAAATCAACAATTAGGTACCTAATGTTTGTCATGCCCATTCAAGAAAACCGGCGAAGTGCGAGTTGGACTCTCACACGAAGGGTTCTGTAGGTACCATACTCGAAAAAAAAACATTTCTTGTATGGGAGCCCCCTCTAATGTTTAATTTTTTTTTTGTTGTTCGAGCGGCAATAGAAATACACACTCTGTGTTTATTCCAACTGTCTACCTATTACGGGTCTTAAGATACAGCCTGCTGACAGACAGATGGACAGCGGAGGTTAGTAATCGGGTGCGAAACAACTGAATATAAGTATTTTGCCCGACCTGGGAATCGAAGTGTTATTCGATTTTTCCATTAGGAATTTCGAAGTGATAAACTGAAGTTTAGAAGTTGGTGGTTTAAGTGTAACTTAGTGTATTGTTTTTGTGTTCGTGTGATCTTGTAAATTTTAATTTATATATATATAAATGTGATTTTAATTTAATTTTATGACTTGTTTCCAATATTGTATTTTAAATTTTATTGAGTAATTCATTCGATTGTTTTTTATGTATATTTATTTTAATTGAAATTTAATGTGAATGTTATGATCTATAATTGATTGAAATAAATGAATTTGAATTTGAATTTGAACGCCATTGACACGTATACATGACAATGCCCTTTACGCCAAAAGTCACAAATATGTCACAAAAAGTACGGCGAATTTGTGGCTTGGCGTCGGGGGCACGCCGATGCGTTTATGCTTTGGCGTTCAAAAGGTTATTTAATAATCTCAATTAAAAATTGATTTCTTAATGTTTTCTATAATAATAATATAACGTCCAATTCAAACATGCTCAAGAAAATTACATGAAAATTCCTTATGTACATGCAAAACAGTTCTTTTCACTTATCAGTACAAAGTCGACTTTACAGTATTGCAGCAATTCGACCTTACGACCTGTCGCCTCCTGACCCGCTGCTCAAGTTCTCAGTAATCCTATCACGAAGTAAGATTTCTTGGATATTTAACTACGTATCGAATCTACAGCATTTCTGAGATATTTAGAAATATCTTTCCGTCGGAAACTTCCGAACAATTGTCAATAAATAACTAACAAACCATTTATGTTTGGTTTAGAGTTATAGGCCCTATCAAGAATAGAACTATATATAGTCCTCTTAGATTTCGGCCATGGCGGCCAATCTCAACCGAGACTAGCCGTCGGCGCGCCACATATTTTTTTATTATTTTTATTATAGTGCAGGCGTGCGTTGGCGTCTCGCAGTCCAACCTATTAGGTAGTCGACTGCTTAACCGGGCTTGCCTGTGGTGGTCTTAATATAATATAAAGCCTCCAGGCAGGGCTTATAAAAAAACTTACAAACTAAGCGACTACACGCTAAGGGCACCCCCTGTGGGGTACGGGCCTCGGCTTTAGGCGTTGCTGGAGGGAGGACAGCTAGGGACGGGCTAGATCGAACTAGATAGTGCAGGCGTACGTGCGCAAACACAGGTGCACTCCCTCTTCCATCACTCTCATATTCGACGGCAACCCGACACGACCGGAGAGAGATCTGGCGCAGGACCAACAGCTTAACGTGCACGGGGGTGTCACACCACCAACTTCCTGGGAAATTCCTATAGGAAAAACCCAATGACTCTTTTTGCCCGACCTGGGACTCAGGCTCGGCAGGCGCGCTTACGACCGCGAGATCAACGGAGCAGTTCAACAGATCTAACGTAAAGAGAGAACTGAACGAACGTGTGCTCAACTAGCGATATGTCTCATCCTTTGTGAAATATAGCCGTGATTTTATTTTATACTAGCTGCCGTCCGCGGTTCCGCCCGCGTGAATGTCGAAAATTATCCCAAGGGAACATACAGGATACTCGGAATAAAAACTATCCTATGTCCTTTCCCGGGACTCAAGCAATCTGTATACCAAATTTCATCTAAATCGGTCCAGCCGTTTGCGCGTGAAGAAATAACAAACACACACTCACACACTTTCGCCTTTATAATATTATAGTGTGATTTATATAGGACTCGCGTATGACTACAATCTCGCCTAATGGAAAACTGTGATGTGGTCGAAGATGGAGCATTCTTGCCTAGAAATAACCTGTTCACTCTTGACTAATGTCCACCAAATACGGGGAAATACTCGTAGAACCTCTTCGTAAAACCTTTGACATGTCATATTTATTAGTTTATTATTTTAGCATAAATATGTATTTTATTAGTATAATATAGATTATTTGTGTATTCTTTCCGAAACAAAATTCTATTTTCAATTTTATTTTTATTTGTTGTAAACCTACCACAGTATTGTCTTTTTAACCCAAAGGTTGACTGGTAGAGAATGCCTTGATGCATTAAGTCCGCCCATGTACCACTATTGTACATTAAGTTTAAATAAATAAATAAACATGTATGTCTGCTAAAGTTTAATTCCGTGTTTGGTTTCGGGTATGGTTACAAATGACATCACAGGCCTAAAGAATTTAAAAGCATGGTCGAGATGTCACGTAGTCCATTGACTAACCTTGATGTTATTACAGTACTAATAGGTACGGGTATCGAGACACTGAACGCAATATTATGCTAGATAGTGTTCTGGTCACACCTGCCGGTCGATTCTGTGAAAATGTCGAAGGTGAGCAGTCAATCCATAAAATCAAGATGTCACGTGATCACGAAGTGAGCTGTCACTCCATCTTGATTATTTGGATTTACAGCTCACCTCGTGATCATTTCACCCAAGCCTTCACTTCGACATGTTTACAGAATCGACCGGCTGGAGTTGATTCCTACACGTACCTTGATAAATTATATTTATTTTGAAAGTAGGTTTTTTTTTTTTAAAGATGGGAAATCATCAAATGACTTCTTCCGCTCTGCGTGGAGCGGGAGGGCGAGTCAGACTCTTACTGACTAAAACCCATCCGTGTTCCTTCTAAAGCCCTTTACGTTCCAGGGCCGCGGTGACTCTTTCGAACAAATTCCGCAACACTGGCAGAAGTAGGTTGAAAATAACACTTTTACACGTCAATATTTTTTGGTAATTTTAAACAACATAAGGCCGGTGTTTTTAGCTGACTACCCTGAGAAGAATTACCGAAACAAACTCAGAGGTCAAAGTCTCTTATAAAGTCCATATGTACAATTTTACTGGTCAAAGTGTGTGCTGGTCAAAAGCTCATAATTTACCAAAATCCGTGGTGCTTGTCAACTGTTCTTACCTAAGTTCCTCCCTTTGTGGCTATTGACCTAGCTCTGTTGTGTTACCTCCTTAATAAGGAGGGTAGAGAAAATAATATTATTCTCACTCCTACACAGTTATTTTCTGATTAATATCGCTACGGGATCCAAGACTGTTGAATCATTTCTCCGGAACTAGTCGAGTTTCGTTGACTCGGCGTTTTTCTGATGGTCGCTACTATTGATTCTGGCTTTCAGGAGTTGCAGTGGTTGTTACCAGTGTGGTGGGATTTTCCCATAAAAGATACAGAGGTAGAACACCACACTCACTTGTGGTTTTACTTACCCCATGGTGCCGGTTTATGATTAGGTATTAAGTACTCAACTTTAAGCCGTCATTACATTCCATCTGCACTAGATGCCAATTGATAACATATTCATTAACCGTAATTAGGTATTTGTGGGTTGTCAGGAAACGTCTCCATTACGTACAAAATGACCAGCTGTAAGACGTTGAGGCGTTATTAGGAATTTTCCATCTGATTACGAGTTGTAGTGTAGCTAACTATGGAATTAGTATGTGTTAGAAAAACGTGATTCAGAAGATGTGGTGGCTTCGATTTCACTGAGTTTTCTCTGTGTCTCGGATAGCACGTTCAGTCGTTGGTCCCGGTTGTCATTTAAACATCTTTGACAGTCGTTAGGACTAGAATACGCCCGCAACTAAGCTCGAAACTACGGACTTCGGGCATAGAGAGTAAACCCCCCAACCCCTTAACCCCTCTCTCGCCTAGGGGATCGTTTTACCTAGTTACTACGTTGTGGAAGTCGGATGGGCAAACGCTCCATGGAAAATACTGGTATGCAGCTGCATCCGTCGAGACTGGAATTCGGCACAGTTTAGAAAAGTTGATTGGGGTAACTCGGATTTAAAAAACTAACAAGGGTTTGGCAAAATTGAGAAGATGAAATGAAAAGCGATTAACAAAAGGCATTTATAAGCGGGATGTAAGTAAGTAGGAACACCATGAGGATACACCCAAGAAAGACATCAAATGACTATAATTGTTGATGCTCCCTAAAAAAGGGTGCGTATAGGGCTAAAAAATTGGAAGAAATTGAGTAAGTCACATTTTAAAGAGGTTAATGAAGAGTACAGACTAAAAAAAGCGTAAGTACTTCATTTCATTGTTATTTTGAAAACAGAACTTTTTACGAAATATTAGTTATCCAAAGGTTGTCTTATGAGATCAAATGTTTTTTTTCATCTATTTTTTCTGTAACTAGAATGGCGTTCAAAGACAATGGTCTATTCGTCTATTCTATTAGCATTTTGGATACATGCTTTGTAATGGCATTTGACTATATTGGGGTCAGCTTCGAATGCAGCTGAATTACAGTATCTTACTCGTAGGTACTTACTCACTCTCTCTCTCTCTCTCTCTGCCTATCTGTTCAGGGAAGAACAAGGCGTTATATTTTATCGTGTTTATAAGAATGGAATCGTTCTAATGTCAATCGTAAATTATATATGTTCTATTAACCTTTTGAACGCCACTGTCACGTATACATGACAAGCAAGCGCATGCCCTGTACGCCAAACGTCACACATATGTGACAATAAGTACGGCAAATTTGTGGCTTGGCGTCGGGGGCACGCTGCATCTGATGCGTTTATGCTCTGGCGTTCAAAAGGTTAATCAAGTTCGATTTGACAATTGAGAATCGATTGCAGATGTTTCTTTATTGATGAAAGTATGTTTGTTTATAACGTGATGACCCTGGGGTTAAGAGTGCTACTATTCTGGTTTGACTGGCCTGTTGGTCGAGTGGTTAGTGACCCTGACTGCTAAACCGGAGGTCGTTGGTTCGATTCCCACCCAGGACAAATCTTTGTGTGATGAGCATGATCATTTATTCTGTGTCTGGGTGTAATTTATCTATAATATGTATGTATTTAGAAATATTTAAGTATGTTTATCAGTTGTCTGGTTGCCATAGCACAGGCTCTGCCTAGTTTGGGATCGGATGACCGTGTGTGTTGTCCCAAGATATTATTATATGATTATTATTTGTTCTTTCTGGTTCGATACCAGCGATAACGATTAAGCATTTTGTTTATTGTATTTACCTTCGTCCGTGTGTCACTGCGGGGTGCCAAAAAATGAGCCAACGCTGGGTGTCTGACGCCCAGCAAATGCTGAGATGGTAACCCTTTCGGTTCGGGTACGCCACAGATATAGATAGACACTGTGGGGTACGCTCATCGGAATTCTGTACCTACTATTACTTCTTTTACTTTGTCATTGTTGCTTTACTGTGTCTGTGCCGAATAAATGTTTTCTATTCTATTCTATTCGATAAAGATTGTCAAATAGTCCAAAATGAATGTGACTGACAGCGCAAGTGTGTCGGGGTCAATCCCATATCTATTAAACTTGACATCAGCTCAGTTGCCAAAGAAGAAGAAATCTATTTAACGTTTGACAATCACTTTCGCTGACAGAACGTCCACGCTGTCTCTAGGGACCTTAGTGGCAATTTTCGTATTCGCATGTCTATCAAAAATGTATGGAAATTGAGGCTTTTTTGACAGATTGCGACTGTGATACGAATGGATCATTGTTTAATAAATAATTAGTAGAATCATTGGTCCTCTCCAATAGAGTTATGGTAAGGTGGGCCTTGAACTTGCTCTGTGCCGAGTTTACGGCTACGCATGAGAAAAATAACTGGCTAAATGAAAAGTAGTATTCATAGGCTGTATCTCAAAGTGTTTGTATCCTAGTGACTAAGATATTTATTGCTCGCTTGAAATAAACTTATTATTATAGTATAGCACCTCAACGTAATCGTTCGTGGAATATGGACATGTTAGGTCGATGTTGTGAAACTGAAGCGAATTGAAGATTTCAGAGCATTAAGTCACATTTCTCTATAGTTTTCCTTAACCGTGAGTCATTGAAGCTCGTCCGTAAACTCGAATAAAACTTCATCCTAAGGACTTATTGAAAGATTTTCTTCGATGCAAATAACAAAAATGAAGAATTGTATTATGATGACTTCATATCGTCACCGGAAAGGCAAAAGTACTAAAGCGCCATTTTGGCTAAAATGAGTTTAGTACTTTTGCCTTTCCGGTGACGATATCATTTCACCTGTATTCCCCGAAGGGTTAGGCAGAGGTATTTTAAGTTCGACTGACATTTCGCCAGACACTTTCACTGTACGTACAGCTAAGGAGTGGAACTCCCTGCCGGAGTCTGTGTTTACTGATAGCTACAACCTGGGGGTCTTAGGTTCTTCTAAGGCAAGTGTGTTTTCATCATCATCTGCCTAGCCTTTTCCTAACTATATTGGGGTTCCAGTCAAACCGGATTCAGCTGAATACCAGTATTTAACGTGGAGCAGCTGCCTACCAAAAGTCCACAACATATTAACTGGGTAACACGGTAGTTCTTGGCAAGACTGGAGTCAGATTTACTGGCTTCTGACAATCCGTAACGACTGCCAAAGATCTACAAGATCTACATTCTGCAAGCGTGGTTTCATTGTCGATTATTTCATTTTTCTATCGGGTTAGACTGTGGTCAAAGCTTCAGGCTTTTACTAAGAAAAACACGTGGAAAATCCCAATAACACAAGAACAGAGATTCAAATCCTACTGGATTTGACTGGACCAACAGTGTGTCTTTAATAAACTTGCTCACAATATTGAACAGGTTTAATCTATGGGAATAACAAATGAAAAACGTTGTATGATGACGTCACGGTGATGTTATATATATTGCATCAATATTTCATATTATCTTCATGTAAACTTTCAGTACGCAATAATCTTGAATAATAAAATTGTATTTTGGTATTAATTTCTTATCAAGATACGCCGCGTTTTTTTCATTTTATTTTGCCCAGGGGAATCTAAGTCTAATAGATCGAGTTCCAAACTTCGCGATCCGAAGACGTACGAAGGTTTTCGACATCGGAAAACGAATTGCAGAACTATAATGAAGCTGGGCAGGACACCTGGCAAGGCGCGGGTAGAACCTGGATGAGCCTGGATAGCCAGGAACGCGGGTATTGGCACAAGAGAAGAGAGGCCTATGCTCAGCGGTGGGCGAAGATCGTGTTACCCAGTAACTGTGTTGTTGCAGAGTTGAGAGAGCAGTCGGTCCGTGTAAAATACTGGTATTCAACTACGTTCGGTTAAACTGGAAGTACACCCCAAGACCTCAATGTGTCCTGCCAGGGTTGCGGAATTCGTTCGAAAGAGTCACCGCGGCCCTGGCACGTAAAGGGCTTTAGTCAGGAAGAGTCTGACACGCCCTTCCGCTCCACCCAGAGCAGAAGAAGTCATTTGAAGATTTCCCATACATAAAAAAAAATCCCCAAGACCCCAATGTGTGTGTTGTGCCTTTCTACAGTGTTTCTGATTCCATTATTTTAGTCAAACGATGGTTTTACCCAATCAGTGAGAGTCAATACGCACTTAAGATAACTACTGTTACTTGATAAGAGATCTAAACATAACATCTTCTTGGAATAGATTAGTAAACAAAGTAAATGTTACTTATGTATTTTTAACCGACTTCAAAAGAAGGAGGAGGTCCACAATTCGGTTGTATTTTTTAAATCTATTATTTAGTTTTTTTTTAATCTTTTTTACCTCATAACTCCGTCATTTATGAACCGATTTGAAAAAATCATTAGTTAAGTGCAATCGGGTAAGACGACTTTCTTGTTTCGGGACCCATTCTAGAAATGGAGGCTTAGTGAATTGAGAGCACATAGGTACCTATTTGACGGCTGACTTTCTAGAATGGGTCCCGACTGCACTTAACTTAAGAATCTTGGCGATTCTTAAGTTATGTGCAATCGGGTATGACGACTTTCTTGTTTCAGGGTTTTTTCATTTCCAAATTACAGAGAAACGCAGTCGGGTTTTTTAGTTTTTTGATGCATTACTATAGCATAGCCCTTTCCCAATTATTTATGTTGGAATCAGCTTCCAGTCTAACCACCCGCAGCTGAGAACCAGTATTTTACTTTGAGCGACTGCTTATCTGACCTTAACGATTCAGTAGATGTTGCAGTGCGAATCTGTAATACCTAGCTTAATAACGTAGCTGTAGTGTACATGAAGTGAGCTGTCAATCCGTAAAAACATGATAGAATGACAGTTCACTTCATGGGAGTTAGCTTGAAGTGAACTGTCATTCGCTGACCTTAGTTTACACGGTGGGATGTTGACAAAATAAACTGGCTGATGTCAGGTTGTCTGGCTTCTGACTATCCGTAGCCTGTTGCCATTAAATGAACTTTATCAAATTAAACAAATTAAACTGTTGAATTATAAATATCTCTCTGCTTATCCTTTCGAGTTATTCAGGCATGACATAATGTTATTTTCTCTCGGTGAAAATAGTGTGAAGTGTTGTTCAAATGTTTAAAGTCGTCAAAACGGCCAGTCGTAATTAAATCATTCACGCTTATTGTTTTGTGTGAATTCGAACTAAATGATTGAAATAGGGTCACGAAGAAAAGCTGATGTAATTTCTGATTGAACGTAAAAATATACCTATGTATGCTGGAAATTCCGGAATGCGATTTAATTTCGCGACGCAGGCGCAGCTGCGCGGCGCTACTTGGGTCACTCACGGCGCCGCGGCGGGTTTAACAACACAAGGTCAAGTTGCGAGTCACTTTGTGGTAAATGAAAAAGTTGAATAAAATCGGGTTGCTACGGGCAAATACTTAATTATATTGGAAATGCGAAAGTAACTCAGTCTGTCAATCTGTATTTTACAGATTAAGACTGAGATGCGACTGCGAAGTTGCTTATAAACCGTCCAAGAGCGAGTCGGACTCGAGAGCAAAGGGTTCCGAACGAATAATAAATATTAACACGACGTTACTTCAAATCATGGACATGTGGATTACAGGAAAATCGACAAGAATGTCGGTTTTCCTGTAATCCAAAGAGACAAATAAAGATAATAACTTATCTGTATTTTTTTCAAAAATTTAGGCTCAATAGTTTCGGAAATAGGGGGAATGGAATATTTTGAAATTATGTAAAATTATTAGAATTGGCCCTCAGTACGGTGATTTAAATGTCGGGACAGAATCGAATCATTGTTGTTCATTCTTATTTTTTTACGTCAGTAATTACCAATGGAAATAGGGTCACAGTGAAAAGATGACGTCATATTCAATTGAACACGCACATTTTATGACATTTCCGGTAACAGCTGCGTTAAACATGGCTAATCTTTGCATGCATTAAGATTTTTTACCATCGTCGCACGGATTGAAGGTTAAAGCCTCGTATCCACTAGGCAACATTTGTCGCGCGACATGATGCACAACATGTTGCTCATCATGTTGAACGGCAACGAAGAACTTTTATTTAGTAACATTGTCAATGTTGCGCGCCTGCTGGCAACGTCGCGCGTTGTTGTGCAACGTTGCTGAACATGTTGGGCGTCATGTGTTGCGCGTCAAATGTTGCCTAATGGATTCGAGGCTTTAAGCAACGCTTGTTGCTTAAAATATAAGTAGGTGCTGAAGTAATTTTGAAAAATGAGGTTTCATTAGTATCTTTACATCCTCGAACTGTCCACAGTTTGCACTGGAAAATCAAAATGGCCGGCCTTAAACGTCATTATTTGAAATTTCACGCTCGATTTTTCTTCTTTTGTCTGTAATTATTTTCTTTTGTTATTTTAATTTTATCAACGGCTCTTATCAGATTCTATTTTTAAATGAGTTAAGGCTTGTTGACGCATTCCTGAGATGAAAATCTTTGTTTTAAAAGCCAAGCTCTGCTTCTTCACATATTGACGTTGAAAATCTTTGTATACAACTTTGTTTGAGAGGAAATTGAAAAATGTAAGCAGTAACGTTTAGTCATAGCTATCATTGAACTATAAATGATAATTAATTATCAAATACTATCCCTACTATAATCCCATTTTTTTTTTTTAATATGGGTTTGCTCTTGACTCAAGTCTAGGTCATAGATGACAGAGACAAAGTCGACGATGGAGCGAGCTTACCCAGAAGAAGCCTGTTCACTCTAATTTTGAAGAGATTAGGGTTGTATACGTTCGGAAACACAGACGCAGGCAGAGAGTTCCACTCCTTATTTAAAATTATTTCGTTACTGACTGACTCTGCTTCACTACACTACCCAAGAAAGCTATATGCCTAATTTCAGCTTTCAACGACCAGTAGACGTTTCGTGCGTTGTCTGTCAGTCAGTCAGTAACGAAAGAATATTATATATATTATGTCACCGGAAAATTGCAGACTTCGTAAGATTGAAATAAATCATGATTCGATTTTAATTTCTCGATATATTATGAAATAAATGCTTTCTATACAATAAATCCCATCCAAATTCAATAGTTTCCAATATATCTGTGTCTTATTTAGTAAAAATTGTTTACTATTTCACGCGATATTTTACAATCTAACGGCATTTGCCATTTTCCGGTGACATATATTAGGATGAGTAAGATCATAATCAATTACACCAATACTTCAACAGTGCAAGTCTTTCTAACTGAAGTGCGTACGTGACGTTGGTCCCGTAAGCCAAATAACGTTGATCTGTAAAACTCCCAATTTGTAAAGGTGACGCGATTCAATTGTTCAAAGAATTTTTGGGAAGGCAATGATTTCATAGCCCTTATTGTTTAACGCCTGGTCTTGTAGTGATTAATTGAACTTTCAATGGAAATATGCCTCCTATATCCTTCGAATGTACTGTTTACTAAGAAATAAATGACATCCGAACTTATATTATAAATGCGAAAGTGGCTTTGGTTTTAACGGCCGATTGGATTTGAATGAAACTTGGCATACGGGTAGACCATGTTCTGAATTAGGATTACTTTTATCCCGGAGTAGGTACCTATGTTCCCGTATATATGTCACCGGAAAATGGCAAACTCCGTAAGATTATAAAATAAGTTGAGAGATTATAAACTCTCGATAAATTGTAATTTTTATATTTGGACAAAAAAAAATTAAAGAAATTTGTGGAAAGAAATATTGTGGGTGAAATTTAACGCTAGGCAGTTTGAACGCTAGGCAGTTTGAACGCTAGGCAAATTTAACGCTAGGTAGATTAATTTAATGTTTCAGTTACTGCATTTCAAAATATGTTTTGTTTTGTGTATAATTTATCTAAATCTGCGTCATGATAAGAAGGAAAGGCCATAAAGCTCTGATATTAGAAGAAATAATGTTAAACCGTTGAACGATAAACAATACGATTTGATATGCTAATTATCTAAATGAAGTGTGCAGATAAAAAAATCTAACTACGAATGTCAGACTGCGATCAACAAAATATGTAATATTGTTATACGAATAATATTGTATTTAGTTCAAATTACGAGTTGAATGATTGCAATGAGGTCTTATACCACATATTGCTGAATACGAAGCATCTACATATTGAGGATAATCGTTCCGTTTCAATCTGAGAATGGAGCCGCAAGGGGCGCTCTGCAAGGTTATTCAACACTGTTTTTTTTTTAATGGGAAAGCATGCGGAAACGGAAGGGCGTGTCAGACTCTTACTGACTTAAACCCATCCGTGTTCCTTCTGCGTAAGCCCTTTGCGTTCCAGAGCCGCGGTGACTCTTTCGAACAAATTCCGCAACCCTGGCAGGCTTTAGCCCTAGCGAGCCCCGTCTCCTATGCTGACATCTCTTTGAGGCGCGCGTGGAATACACCGCGCCTTCGACCCGGACCTGTTTGTGATCGAACAGCGAGCCACCCAACGCTTGCCGTCCGCAGGCCCACGCCCACGGTGGCCGGGGATCGCCCTGTGACTCCCAACATCCGTCGACGGACGCAAATGTTGAAGGTTACTCAACACTTGCGTCCGTCGATGGATGTGTAACCATCTAACGAGACTCCTAAGTGCCTCGCTAAATGAATGAATGAATGTGTGATGTCATTAATTATTATTGATCTTGGACAGTTGTTGAAAATATTGAAATTCGGGAAGAAAGGGTATCGTGTTAATACCCAGTTTCTGGGTTATGAAGGTTAGGCAGACTATCGCTCCGTGTCCGTGTGTTTTTTCGAGTAAGACTGCGTTTCCACCAAAGATGTGCGAGGAAAATATGTGGCGCGAGGATGCGTAACGCAGCTGTGAAACAATGTGAGCGTTTCCATCAGACATGTGCGAGGTAGCAGAGTGGCGCGAGTGCGAATGCGTAGCGACGCTGTGAAACGGTGTGCAGATGACCGGTGCGAGGTGCGAGTCCGCTACACATTAGCGGACTCCTTTTAGTTTCTATCTCGCGTCCATCCCTAGCACGCATCCCTCGCACCCATCCCTCACTTGTACGTACATAAACCTCGCGCCGCTAAGCCGTTTCTACCGGAGCTTCGAAGGAGCTTCGAAGAACGAGGCTAGGTAAATGAACCAATAGAATCGCTTGCGCACAGCGAGGCTAGGCAAATGAATTAACAAACACATCCCTCGCTACGTATCCTCGCACATCTCCAGTGGAAACGCAGCCTTGGACCGGAAGTCGGTTAGTGGTCGGCTTCCTAATTCTATGTTGGCGACAGGCTGGGAAGATTAATTGATGTGGCTAACAGGTAATTTCTTCGTCACCTGTCGTAAATAAAACACATATTTAAATGCTACTTATATTATGCCATCGACAAACGGCAACTATGTTTGCTATCGACATATCATCTGAGAACACCGGTATCGCACGTAGGTCCCAGTTATCATATTGATAAAACGAATAAATACATATTTATTTGTATGGCTGCAAATCCACACAGTATTATCAGTTTTAGTACGAAAATGAAACTGTTAGTTTAGTACGTTTTAAATACAACTGCCTACTAAAAATAACTGCCGCGCAGAAATGCATGTTTGGGAAAATCACTTTACATTCTCCCTTCTCAAGTTATCTGTACTCAATCGAGATTTCCACCTGCATATTGATTATGTTTTTTTTTTCGCTTTCTTTCTCTATAATCTCAGGTTCTAATTAGGTACGCGTTTTGAACACTCGGTAGTCAAAGTCAAAACGTTTATTTCAATTAGGCCATTAACGATGCTGAGCAGTACTGAAGCTCTAGTATGTATTTAAAAAGCCCTTAAAAGTATGGTTTCCACTTCCACTTTAAAATTAAATTACACATCCAATGATACAAACCTCATTGGACCCATAGTACGAAAACCATCACCATCTGATCATCATCATAGACAACTGTAGAACTGTGTTTGGTTTTGTCTGTGGTATGACCACAGCCTCGTGGGAGTTAATGTCCGATCCAGACACAGCTTGTCAGTGAAACAAGTTTAAAGTTATTGTCTTTTATTTTATGTTTTTGTGCGTAGTTTTTGGCGGAATAAACATGTTTTCTTTCCTTCTTTCATCTGTATGATCATATTGAGCTCGGCTTCCAGTCTATCCGAATTGAACTGAATACTAGTATCTAGCGAGGAGCGACTGCCTCTGACCTTCACGACCCAGTAACTGGGTAACACGCTACTTCTTGGCAAGACTGTTGTCAGATTTTCTGGCTTGTGACAATCCGTTATAACTTCCAATTCTTTTTTTTTTAAACGTTGCCTCACTCTAGAAATTTCTCTTGTATCGAGGGTGCTTTTAAAAACATTCAAGCTCACATACACAAACAGCCAGACTTGGAACAAGTATCTGTAGGCCATACAAATATTTGTTCCGTGCGGGAATCGAAGCTGCGACACTCGGCGCAGCCAGCCAATCGCTCAACCACTGCGCCAATCGTGTTGTCAAAGGTCTTTCAAATGGCAGCTGGGACCAACAACATAACGTGTTGTGTGTGTGTCGGTATGGTCAGTCATATGGTCTCTCCGTATGGTCACTCCGGCTTCTATAAGCGTTGCAAATTCACTCGTGCGGCTGTTATTCATAGCTATGAACTATTGAGGATAAAATCGTTGAAAAACAACGGAACAATAGGTCCCTACTCCTAATGAAATTAAAGCGTCCATTGAATAGTTTATTAATGAAAATGTTTCTTCGAAAACAAAAGGAAAACTGTTACGATTTGATGTATCATTAATTAATAACATTAGTAAGCTAAACAATACGGATTTGGCAGCGACGAGTGATCGTGACAAGATATAATAATAATATATCCTGGGACAACTCACACACGGTCACCCGATCCCAAACTAGGCAAAGCCTGTATGTGGCAACCAGACAACTGATTAACATACTTATATATTTCCAAATACATACATATTTTAGACATATTACACCCAGACACAGAACAAATGATCATGCTCATCACACAAAGATTTGTCTTGGGTGGGAATCGAACCCACGACCTCCGGTTTAGCAGTCAGTGTCACTAACCGCTCGACCAACAGGCCAGTCAATTATAATATTTGGGTGACCAAAGAAATATTGTTTATTACCGTGTGTACACATTTTTTTTTATCCTTACTAATATTTAATAAAATCAATCGATCAAGGTTAAGCAACGCTTGCCAAGGTTGGTCTGTGGATGGGTGACCATTTAAACATACCCGGTCTTATAACAAAAGGCTAAATAAACTTTGGTTTAAACCTGTACTATCAAGTCCAGGCTTATCTGCATAACTAGGGTCTAAATTTGTCTGTATTACAAAACATAAAAAAACCTTGATCTTCTTAGTACCGTCATTTGAACCAATGTCTGAATATGAACCACAGATAACCTAACATGGTGAACGACAAATATCATTTGTTCACCATGATATCATTCTATTACAACGTTCCGTATGGACATAAAAGACAACGTTTTGATAATAAGCTAATGATTAAATTAAGTTTAGGAGTGTTAATAACATTGCGAATTAGTTATTTTGNCCGTATGCGCATAAAAGACAACGTTTTGATAATAAGCTAATGATTAAATTAAGTTTAGGAGTGTTAATAACATTGCGAATTAGTTATTTTGCATGGACATAAACATGTCGTCGATTGCAGTTTTTTTTCGTAACACTTTAATGTCGTTTTAATAACGAATAAAATGCCAACGTAGGTACGTCTAACGAAACGTACCATCCTCGCGCGTAATATGAATCCATCATAGCAATCACAAGATAAGCAAAGTTCTTTAATTATTTAGCGAAGTCTTTTTTTTTTTTTTTACTCACACACGGTCATCCGATCCCAAACTAGGCAGAGCCTGTGCTATGGCAACCAGACAACTGATAAACATACTTAAATATTTCTAAATACATACATATTATAGAAAATTTACACCCAGACACAGAACAAATGATCGTGCTCATCACACAAAGATTGGTCCTGGGTGGGAATCGAACCCACGACCTCCGGTTTAGCAGTCAGGGTCACTAACCACTCGACCAACAGGCCAGTAATAGAAGTGGGACTACTTTCTATTTAGCGAAGTCTTGAATAGTCTCTTGTTGTGTGTGTGTGTGTGTTATACTTACTTGTTTAAAATATATATACTATATATAAATATATATATAAATATCTTCTTCCAAAATATTAATATTTTATGTGATGGACCATACAAAGAAAAAAACGGTCTGAGAATTGGAGTACCGAGGAAAAATAAGACAACTAAATATTACTTCAATGAAATTGATCCGAATACGATTTCTGTTGGGTTGGCGTGGCGCTTCCAACAACTCAACGGCTTCAAAATCCTCAATATCCATCAAATCGATCATGTTCAAATCCATTTTCGGGTAAAAACAACACAAAACAATAACAAAGATGCTATAACCTGAAAGACAAACTTTGACAGATACGACTTAGACCATCGTTAAACTATGGGTCGGCGAAGTTTAACGTCAGACCATGATTTGGTGTATGGTTTATCGCAAAACCACGTTTTGTAATATCATTTTTGTCTAAACCGTTGTTATTAGAAGTTTAAACCTGGGTTTTTAGTTAAACCTCTTTTTGTAATAACACTGACCGAGTTTCCTTGTGCCTCGGAAAGCACGTTAAGCCGTTGGTCCCGACTGTCATTTTTAGATCTGTGGCAGTCGTTACGGATTGTCAGAAGCCAGAAAATCTGACAACAGTCTTGCCAAGAACTACCGTGTTACTCAGTTAATGGGTTGTGGAGGTCTGATAGGCAGCCGCTCCACGTAAAATACTGGTATTCAGCTGAATCCGGTTTGACTGGAAGCCGACCCCAATATAGTGGGAAAAAAGGCTAGGCAGAGAAAAACTAATATAAAATCATTTTATGCTATTCCACTGATTTTATACCGGATGACGCAGCGATGGAAAGCCAATGGATGCGAGACGCACAGGACCGGTTGTTTTGAGGAGGTCTTTCGGCTAATATGATGAAGATGATGATGATGATGATGATGACGATAACGATATTGGTGCTGATGGTGCTGATGACGATGACGATGACGATGACGATGACGACTACAATAACGATGACGATAGTGATGATGATGATGACGATGACAACGACGATGACGATGACGATGACGATGACGATGACAACTACGATAACGATAACGGTAGTGATGATGATGATGGTGATAATGATGATGATGACGATGACGATGACGACGACGATGACGATGACGATGACGATGACGACGATGACGATGATGGTCATGTTGATGGTGATGATGATGATGGTGATGATGATGATGGTGGATGGTGATGGTGATGATGATGATGGTGGTGATGATGATGATGATGATGATGATGATGATGATGATGATAACGATGATGATGATGATGATGATGATGATGACGATGACGATGACGACGACGATGACGATGACGATGACGATGACAACTACGATAACGATAACGATAGTGATGATGATGATGGTGATAATGATGATGATGACGATGACGATGACGATGACGATGACGATGACGACGATGACGATGATGGTCATGTTGATGGTGATGATGATGATGGTGGATGGTGATGGTGATGATGATGATGATGATGGTGATGATGATGATGATGATGATGATGATGATGATGATGATGATGATGATGATGCTATTCCCTTGAATATGATCTGAAACACTATAAGTTAAAATCGTATCAAAATCCGTAGCGTGGTTTAAAAGAGAGAGGAGAAACAGATACAACCTTGTTTTACATTATTTAGAGAAGAGGTAGACATGGAATGGTCTGCACACACTTGACATTTTCACAATAAGGGAACTCCCGACACACCCACACTTAGAAAAAAAAATCGTAACGATGCAGACACTTATCGTGGGTGATGATTCTTGACAAAATGCCAACTGCAATGCCGACTCCAATGTAAATATATAACGTTTAGATATTAAAGATGTGAAAATCTACAAATTTTTTAAAGAATTTTCGCATTCACATGTCAGTCACAAACTGTCAGAATGTATGGAAATTAAGGCTTTTTGACAGTTCGCGACTTAGATGCGAATGCAAATGATGCTTATAAATTTGTAGAAATGGCACTAGGCACTTTGAAACTTGCAAACATTCCCAACTCTTGATTTTTTTAGGGTTCCGTAGCCAAAGGGTAAAACGGGACCCTATTACTAAGACTTCGCTGTCCGTCTGTCCCTCTGTCCGTCTGTCACCAGGCTGTATCTCATGAACCGACTTTATATCTGACGAAATTATCAAATGACTTCTTCCACTCTGGATGGAGTGGAAGGGCGTGTCAGACTCTTACTGACTAAAACCCATCCGTGTTCTTCTAAAGCCCCTTGCGTTCCAGGGCCGCGGTGACTCTTTCGAACAAATTCCGCAACCCTGGTAGGCTCTGGCCCTAGCGGGACCCGTCTTCTATGCTGACATCATTTGAGGCGCGCGTGAAATACAACGCGCCTTCGACCCCAGCGAGCCACCCAACGCTCGTCATCCGCAGGCCTGCGCCTACGGTGGCCGGGGATACTTCTCTGCCTACACTCCACACGTTAACGGCAAAAATCAGAGTTAAAAAATATTAAGAATTATTAAGTTAGCCTCATTTTCGGCGTAATTTGCCTGGACCAATACTCATCGTTGATATGAACAAACCAATGTTCTTATTAATAGTTTTTTTCACAGCACGTGGCCTACTATAGTTACTGCTAATCCTTAAAGGAAAACTGAGTTGAAAAATGTTTTTACTTACCTAAACGTTGCTCAGAAATTGCAAATTCCCTAAAATAATGTATTTCCTCGTTTTGGAGATTAGCATGAACAGACAGACAAACAGATTTTTTTTTTGTTGTTTGCATCTCCTTTTTTATATCCCAAACTGAGTATTTGGCCAATTTGTTTGATGTACAGACACTACGGTCAACAAAACACTGGCCAAGTGCAAGTTGGACATGCACACAAAGGGTTCCGTACCATTAGCCGTTAAAAACAAGTTCCCATCATCTGAGAAAATTTCAACTATCTAGCTATCACGGTTCATGAAATACAGCCTGGTGACAGACAGACAGTGGAGTCTTAAAAGGAGTACGGAATCCTAAAAACGAAGACTATACCTACAGTGCGTTGAAAACACACGTGACGTCCCGCGTCACTGGTAAAAATTGTGCCATCATAGTGACGTCAACGTGTTTTCAACGCATTGTATTTTCTTCATTTTTTGTTTACGTGAAAAAGGTAAAAATAAGTGTCCAATATTTTTTGGAACACATCTCACGGACTAATTAGATGTTTTCAGTAAAAAACCATATTGTTCAAAAAGTGTTACCCTGGCCTTAGAACGCATTGGAGGAACACAGGTGATGTTTAGTCAGTAAGAGTCTGACACTGCCTCCGCTTGGCCCAGGGCGGGAGGAATAATTTAATGATTTCCCAACCAAAAAAGGGTAGCGTTACTTCAAACTTTCAAATGTAAAGAAAGCATACTACTAATATTATAAAACGCGAAAGTTTGTAAGTATGGATGGATGGATAGATAACTCTTTGGTAACTCTTTCACGCAAAAACTACTGAATGGATTTTTATGAAATTTGGCACAGTGGAAGATTGTAGTCTGGAACAACACATAGGATACTTTTTATCCCGGGAATATGTTCCCTTGGGATGATTTTCGACAATCACGCGGAGCCGCGGGCGGTACCTAGTATATTATATTACTCTTTGAAAGATAGGCACTTTCCCCGGAATATCATGACTATAACAGTCCACGTGTTCCAATTAGTTTGTTTATAATTCTCATCTTGAACGAGACTAAATAATATTCCTAGTTTAATCACGCAGGCGAGTAGAGGTCATTCATTCTTATCACAAGTATTTCGCATTCAGCTTTATTATTTTGTATACTTCCTTGTTTTAAAATGTAATTAAATTGTAAGTTAGTTAACAGTGCTAACCTAACTTATACCAACCGTACTCTAATATAGGTACCAACTGAGTATTGTACTACTCGTATGTAGGTAGGTATAATATTGAGGAATTTCTTCGAAATAGTCACCGCGACCCTGGAACGCAAAGGGCTTTAGAAGGAACACGTATGGGTTTGAGCAGGAGTCTGACACACCCTTCCGCTCCACCCAGAGCGGAAGAAGTCATTTTTGATGATTCGCCACCCTTGAAAAAAAAAGTCCATGTCCTGTTATAGTAGTATAGGGCAATGGGACTTTCCATCCAAAAGTAGGTTCCCTTGGGATAATTTCAATCTTTAAAGACAATAGACTAGGTACGCTAAAAACATTCGCGTTGCTTCTACAATAAAACCTTTAGGTACCTTATAACTTTCGAAATAAGGTGAATTTTGGATTGTACGATTCACGCGAATATTTGGACAAATACGCCAAGTGAAGTGCCAACATAATAGTCGTACAAATACTTAAAAATCAACGAATGTTGTTAAAAAAAATTGTTTAAAAATTTAACCATACTACACACACTTAACCGTATAAGAAGTCTATAATTAGAAAGTAACATATTAAAAAAAATATTATTCGTTCTGAACCCTTTGCCCAAGAGTCCAATTGTCCGGTTTTAAAAGGGTATTCTACTAGGTAGAAAAAATACGTCACGTCGCAAGTAAAAATTTTACTATCGCAGTGAAAACTTTTACAAATGAAATTTAGTAAAGTTTCAGTCAATGCTACTGAACAGATAAAGAATAGATAGATATAGATAGTTTAACAAATATTCGACGTGATTCTTTAAATTGGCATAACTTTTTTATTTATAAACCGATTGGCTTAAATTAAATCGGAAAAGCCGTTTCTGAGATTAGCGTGCACAAACGCATAGACAAACAGATAAACAGACAAAAATTCTAACAATCATTGTTTTGGGTGCTATTTGCGTTGATAAAGGTCCCAATAATATTTTTTCTCATATATCTTCCATGTACAGACAGCGATCCGTTACATTTTTATTAAGTACATGTATATGTATAGAAGATGATAAATTATAAATTTATAATATAATAATAATATTCAAAATGGCAAAGCGATGATGAATGCTCTTTACAAACAAACAGTGCCACTATGAACAATAATAACTGAGTTATATTGGAACAATTAAACTTAGGTACTATAACAACAATTAATGCGGTTATTTTAGTTAAAAACCTATCATCCTAAGTGATATTGCGACCACAAAACTATTATATTTGTTTACTGAATGACAATAAAAGAAACATGGCAGTTTATGAAACAGTCAATTAGAATACCTATTTAATTTTTATTACTTAGTACTTAATTAAGGAGCTCGTGGCTAAATAATAACAGCCGCACGGGTCGATCTTCAAGGTTAAGCAACGCTTGCCGAGGTTGGTCTGTGGATGGGTGACCATCTTAACATACCGAGACTCCTCGCCTTGCCTCGGAAAGCACGTTAAGCCGTTGGTCCCGGCTGTCATTTGTAGATCTTTGGCAGTCGTTACGGATAGTCAGAAGCCAGAAAATCTGACACCAGTCTTACCAATGAGTACCGTGTTACCCAGTAAAGTTATTGGGTTGTGGAGGTCTGGTAGGCAGCCACTCCACGTAAAATACTATTATTCAGCTGAATCTGGTTTGACTGGAAGCCGACCCCAATATAATTGGGAAAAGGCTAGGCAGATGATGACTTAGGTACTTAACTACCTGTGGAAATTGTAGTTACTTATGTATTTTTTATTAGTAGGTACTCATATAAGACTAAAAAAATACCTACCTACAAAATTTGCTAGTATGTACCTACCAAAGAATGTTGTTAATGATGACACACTAGTTAATTTATCTTAACTAATAATGTAAGGAGAAAAAATTGTATGTTGGTTTGTTTGTAGAAGTTAAACAGTAAATGTTTACTAAGCAGTTGACAATAGCATAATGAAGAGGAGTGTCTTTTCAAAAGTGAATATTTTTAATTTGTAATTTTTCAACTGAATCTAAGGTCTTCTTACTTATGCTAAAATACATAATTATACATCTGGAACGAATAAATCATCATCATCTTCCTGCCCTCATCCCATGTTACTTGGAGTAGTCACAACACGTTTTTTTCTTCCATTCTGTCCTGTCAGCCGTCACGCTATCACTAACTCCCTTTTCTTTCATTTCACTCCTAACACAATCCTATCCATCTTTTCTTTGGCCTCCCTCTCCCTGTCCATCAATTCAGATTTACATTCATTACTCTTTTAGTTACGTGCTTTTCATCCCTCCTCCTCACATGACCATACCAAGAAAAGCGGTTCCCTTTTAACTTTTCCGTTACTGGCGCCACTTTTAAGCTACCTCTAATGAACTCATTCCTCACTTTATCCATTCTCGATACTCCACACATCCATCTCAACATTCTCATCTCCGCTACATGCAATCTTTTCTCATCCGCTCGGTTCTTTTTTTTGGTCAACATTTTCTAAAAATGAAACCTAGCTAGATCGATTTATCGCCCCCGAAATCCCCTGCATACTAAAATTTATGAAAATCGTTGAAGCCGGTTCCGAGATTCAGATTATATTTAATACATATATACAAGTATTGCTCGTTTAAAGGTATAAGATGAAAACAGGAATGTTTTCCTTGAAGGTGTAAGCAGAGAACTCTTCGTGGTTTTTTTCTAAACACGAGTTAACTATGAAAGAAAACTATACAAAAATTGAAACAAAAATTTGGTCATTTTACAATGCTTTAGAATACAAAAACTGACATTGATACAGTGTGGTCATGTTCTTGTTAACGAATTTTTACAACTGTTAAATAACATACCTAAGGGATGTTGATCAGTTGAAAAAAATAAATGGACAGTTATAAAATGATGGAATGGGCAGTTAGGTAAACGATGGAATGGACAGTAGGGCACAGGGAGCTTAGGTTAGAAGGGCAGAGGGACTGCCCATTCAGTAAAATTTCTAGTTTCTTAGTTTACTGCTCAGTTTTAACTTGAACTTGTTAATAAACATGCATTTTTAACTTCCCAATTCTATAACATACAACTGCCGTTTAAAACCAGTGTCCTTGTAAACTACCCAAAACTAAAACCAAAAAAAGATAAAAAAACTGCAATATTTAGTCCCCCGTCCCTGCGATTTGGTAAACCTATACAATACATAAATAGACTGCTAAAATCAAAACCCTTCATTTTAGCTTTGTCGTAGTCGATCTAAAACATTTGCATTCACTAGACTAACAAATACAATCTAATTAGAGCAATTGACTGATAAATAAACCATAATGAATCAATTAATATTGAATGGTAATGATGATCTAATTAACGTTTTATTATTTAGGAGACACCTAATACGATCGCAATGAATAATATTATGATAAACAACGTTTCAGACAAAGAGTATGCTACCTAGACCTGATCATTTCTTAATCCAGCTATTATATTAAGTCTGCCAGGGTTGCGAAATTTGTTCGAAAGAGTTACTGCGGCCCTGCAACGCAAAGGGCATTTAGAGGAATACGGGTGGGTTTTAGTCAGTAAGAGTCTGACGCTCCGTTCCGCTCCGCTCAGAATGGAATAAGTAATTTGATGACTCAACATTAAAACAAAATAGCCTACTATAACGCGGGCAAAAGCTAGTTAATTTATGACTATTGAAATACATTTCCCTCTAACTGCAACCAAATAGCTACCTTAGTTTACTGAAAATAACGATCACAGTGATACAAAATCAAAAGTAAATATAAACTGTGGCCGGACAGTATGAAACAATGATTTGCACCTGTAATTAAGTATATTTACTTCCAACAGAATGTAACTATAATGTACATACTAATGAACAATTAGACTAATAATATCAGTAGAGCCAAAACTGATAGTAATGTAAACAGTAAAAGCATCCACGTTGCTATCAATGGGAAAGTGCCCAGAACACTTACACCACGTTCAATGGCAATGCTGATTCTTTGGCCGAAGAAATCCCCAACCTGGTCACGTCAAGAGTCGGCAACTTGGTTGAAGGCACGGCCAATGGATTGGAACTAATTCTTCAGGAATGGGAAATCGTTTAAAACGGTGTCTTCATCACAATACTACGTCTTAAAACACCATACAACTCGAATTTTGTTGTTGAATTACTTGCTGGAGAGGAACACCTTGTTGGCATCCAATTGCAGTTTCCAAACCATCTCTGTAATCTAATTTAATGGGATTTTCGACTAAACGTAAGAAAAACAAATATCACCCACAACCGCCCGGATTCAGTGTTTCTTGATAGCTATAATCTAGAGATATTTCTAAGCATGCGTGCTACATCGTCGACTATTTCATTTAGATTAGATAGTGATTAAACGCCAACATATTAAACAAAAATTTTTTGTTGATATATTTTTTTACCATACGCATAGTTAATAATATTTTCTCTTTTGTTACAGCGCAACAAGACTACCAAGATTATTGGCAAAACGATAATGACTACGGTAACTATGACAACTACAACGATGGCTTTGACGACAGCAACGAGGAGACAGAAGTGAAGCCAGCAGAGACTACACAAGTCGAAATACAAGAAGTGCCAACACCAACCGAAGCACAAACAGCACCAGAAAGTAATAAATTCGACGATTACTTGATTGAAGACAACAGATCTGATTCCACGGAAAAAGAACCAGTTGAGAAAAACAAAGAGGAATCGGCTGAAACAACGGTACTTGAGGAAGCTCCAGCTGGTCAGGAAGCTGAATTACATAGAGTGTTACCACTAGAAGCGCCTGAACAGAGTGATGAAGAAGACTTTAAAGAACTTGGACTTGATGAAAATGCGTGGGGTGAGGCAGATGCAGACGACCTTGCTCCTCTTCCTGTACCTGAGATAGAAGATAACAACAACGACAGTATTTTTGAAGAAACCAAAGACATTTTGAACAAAGATCAAGATTATTTGGATGAATTACTCCAGGAGTCTGTCGGTGATGATAAAGATTTAGATAAAATAATTGATGAAACAAACAAACTTCTGGCAGAAAGCGATGACGTATTTGATGCCAATGACTATGACAACTTTGATGAACAAGACAAGAACGATGAAGACGTAGGTGTAATAAATGAGAACGACATACCTGAAAAAATATATAAAGATTTAAATGACGATTTAGACAAATTGTTCGAAACTCTTGACAAATTGGGTGATGATACAGCTGATGATAATGAGAAAACTGGTGAAGAGGTAGCAGACGACATCAAAGACTATGAAGAAAAATACGACAAGGCCGTCGATGCTGCTGAGTCAGAAGACGCGAAACAAAATGATGAAAATAATGATGATGCATTAGAGGAAAATGTAGTTTCTGCTGAAGACGGCAATGATGATGACTATGAAAACATAGATGACAGCAATCTATCTCAAATTTTTGCTGAAAATGCCAATGCGTCGAGCGAAAATGCTGAAAATGATGAACAAGAACTTGTCGCATTAGACGTTAACAACGAAGAAGGCGTGAAAGAGACTACTGCTGCTCCTATAGTGAACATTGACAAAATTAAAGAAGTTATCGACTACGCTGACAACTACGATGAACCCAGTGACAGCGAGCCTAACGCTGATGATGACATTGACAGCGTTATCAAGCAAATATTCGCTAACGATGTTAAACCTCAGCTGTATGGAGACGATGCTTTGGTTGACGAGAAACAATCTAAGGAAGAGAATGCAGAAGAGTTTGAAACGAAGACAACCAACGTTGAAGAGGAAACCACACGAAAATCAGTCATGGTAGATGATTTGAACAGTGCTGAACTCGATAATCTTATGGCGCAGTTTGCCGATGCTCACAAGGAAGAATTTGACGTCAATTCTGAAAACTTCGAAAAGCATGTAAAGGCTATTCACATCACTCTATCTGTGGATGAGCCGACAGTTATCACGTCACCAGATTATCCTGAGAACTACCCTGTAAATAACATTATTGATTGGATATTCGAAGGGCCTGGAACCGGTATTGAATTGAACATCACCGACTTTGCCCTCAACAGTGCTTTTGGCGACTATCTGCTTGTGAAACCAGGTAAGCGTTTGAATTATATTTACTAGTACATAAATATTTACTAGTACATAAATGTAAATGCACTGACACACATCCATTACTGAGTCCTTAAATTCAACCCAGTGCATATAACAATGGAAAATAACTCTCTAGTTGATTATTTTAGTGGCAGCAAATAACTAGCAAGCTAACAATTTGATTGAGAGAGAAGTCGAAGTTGAGTCGAGAGGAGAAAATTGCTTAGACTATTGGAGTAAGTCGACCGTCCATTGCTAGTTTGCTATACTGCCGACCTTATGAAGGCAGTATATATGACATGTACGGAGAGGTTTCCCACATAAGCTTAGCCGTTTATACGTTTAAAGGTCAGCTCTCAGATAACTTTTATGCGACGAATAAAAAATGGCAGTTTGACAGCTGTTGAATAAAAAATATGTCAATCTGTAACATTTATCCCTTAGTAAATTCTCAGATAACTTTTATGCGACGAATAAAAATGGCAGTTTTACAGCATTTGAATAGAAAATACAATCTGTAACATTTATTCTTCAGTTATAAGTTATCTGACTACTTAAAATCAGCCATTATAGACTCTCTACTCAAGATGTGTGTTCATTTTAATAGGTCATGTACGGAGAGGTTTCTCACATAAGCTGAGTGGTTTATACGTTTAAAGGTCAATTCTCAGATAACTTTTATGCGACGAATAAAAATGGCAGTTTTACAGCTATTGAATAGAAAATATGTCAATCTGCAACATTTATTCTTCAGTTATCAGCAGAGGAATTAGGTAGAGTTATTTATGTACTTGCATCGAAATGTCGATATTAATATGGATCTTCCCGGGATTTCTAATAGACATTCCCGTGTGGGTAATATTGTTAGTATTACAAATAAATAATAATAATGGCAACATCGCGCGTGTGCGCATTAGAATTTTGCAACTTCGGACATCCGATGTAAACAATTTAAACCACACCAAATTTAAATTGTATAAAAGTAAATAAATTTTCAATTTCATAAATCAGGGGATTTTTCTGCTCTTTAAAATTAATCGATGAATTTGAGGCATATCCACTTTATTCTTTTGCTGTATGAAATCAGTGTAAGTACATAAATAACTCTACCAAATTCCGACCTCTGCTTATAAGTTATATGAAAAATCAGCCATTATAGACATTCCTGTGGGGTTTGGACGATTCTGTGTTCATTTACATTCAAAGTGACCCAAGGTACACTAATGCGTTGCTCAGCCATGGTTTTCTGAAGAGTGGCGTCTTTAGAACTATCAAACGACCAGTCACTTCAGTATTTTAAAACAGATGAATCAGCTTAACTACTCTGATACATACTAAAGTAATTATTTTAATGTGAATTTAAATTAATAATACACATTTTGTTTCTAGCTAACCAATGATTCATGTTTTGTTTTCAACTTTAATGTCTCATTTCTTAGTTAAATGCTTACATTACATACATAATTGAATGTTATGATTCAATATATTTGTTTATTTAAATTTAATATGATTTTTTTGCCATATTATTTTTCTTAAAGTTCCAATACATATATCAACTGGCAGTTTGAAACTGAGTTTTATATTATTAACAGACTCAGTTCAGTCTCTTGATTGATAGTTATTGTTTGGAGAGATATATCCTTGATTATACACTAACTGTGTTTGGAGAGCTATATCCTTGATAATACACTAACTGTGTTTGGAGAGCTATATCCTTGATAATACACTAACTGTGTTTGGAGAGCAATATCCTTGATTATACACTAACTGTGTTTGGAGAGCTATATCCTAGATTATCCACTAACTGTGATTGGAGAATTATATATTAAATTTAAAATTAAATATACTGCGTTGAATCGTTTGGCTCCCTTCAAAATGGTTGAGCCGAATGGTGCTAGCGCATGCGTCATGTTCGTGAATGGGCGTTGTCAGCTTGGACTGGTCATTTCTCGGCGACCACGGTTTATTTTAATTGTTTCTTTGAATTGTTCTTTTTCACGAACGCTTTTATCCTGCACGTCTTTTACATCGTTCTCACATATATGTATAATTTCAACATGAATGATGTAACCATAACTTTGTACTTAAAAATATTATTTTTAAAAGAGTGTCCGTGGAGTTTCTTGCACGTTCTTCTCCATAGAGATCCACGCTTTGAAACGTGCGAAGAGCTTCACCTTTTTGACCGACAAACCTTGACAATTCAAAAGTGCCTGTAAAAGGTCTAATTGAAATAAATGCTTTGAGTCTTTGAGTCTTTATATCCTTGATTTCATTCACAGGTGGTCTCGACAATTCCGGCACGGAAGGCCTGGTCTTCTCCCATCGTCTGACCTCGGTCCGCAAATATAGGTTCACGAACGTCAACCGCATGTTCGTCCGGTTTAAGGCCAACGGTGGCTGGCCGCTGCAGCGAGGATTCTCTTTCAGTGTTAAGTTGATCTGTAAGTATAGCTTTAGGTTCTGTCAACGCCTAGTTCTTAACTGACTCTTCACGTCTCACTTCATCGTATCTGTATTGTACCTGTACAAGTGTACACCATCATCAGCTAAGCAAAAATTAAAACACTACTGCATTACTAGACATTAAATCCCAAACCCAAAAGTTGACTGGTAGAGAATGCCTTGATGCATTAAGTCCGCCCATGTACCACTATTGTACATAAAGTTTAAATAAATAAATCTAATTTAGTCTGGACAGTGGATTTAGTCTGGACTTTCACTACAAGTGAACCTGTCCAGACAGTGCCAGCATTTGTCAGTCATCGTGAAGCTCAACTCTTAACCTTTTGACCGCCACGGTCGGCTATAGCCGACAAATGAAAAAGTGCCCAAACACGTCACCATCGGCGTCCAAAAATCCTTTTGAACGCCGGAGCATAAACGCATCGGTGTGCCCCCGACGCCAAAACCACAAATTAGCCGTTTTGTTTTGTCGGCTATAGCCGACCGTGGCGGTCAAAAGGTTAAAATGATTAAACCACCCAAACCCAACCATTCTTCCAGGGCCACTCTCAACCTTCGCTGATGAGGAGCCGGAAGCCGAAGCAGTAGCCGACCCCCCGACGGAGACACTCACCTTGAACCTGGCTGGCCTCACCCTGCCGAAGTTCAACGAGATCAGGGAGCAGTTCCTCGAGCTGATAGCTGACATGGCCAAAGAGTATATCAAGGATAACAACATTACTCTGGGATTGAATACCACGTGAGTATTTTTGAAGATTTTATAAAAAAGTTTTTTTTTTATTTGCTACCAATATGACGCATACAGGTTGAAAAAGTATGCGTCACATCTGCGACGGCCATCGCTCAGCATAATGCTGGGACACATGTGCGAGACAGATTATGAAAGAACATTTATTTCAGCATTCTAAGGGCTGTTTTCGTTGTTCAAGTTTTACGTACTCGTGTCGTTTCCTTCATTGTACAGTTCAAGGTGATTTATAAGGTATAGCGGACGTCTCGCGGTTTCACTCGCGTAGTTCCCATTCCCGTGGGAGTACGGGGATAAAATTTAGCCTATGTTACTCGCTGATAATGTAGCTATTCATTGCCGAAAGAATTTTTCAAATCGGTCCAGTAGTTTTTAAGTTTATTCGTTACATACAAAAATACAAATCTTTCCTCTTTATAATATTACTAGCGGACGTCACGTGGTTTCAGCCGCGTAGTTCCCGTTCCCGTGGGAATACGGAGATAAAATATAGCCTATGTTACTCGCTGATAATGTAGCTATTCATTGCCGAAAGAATTTTTCAAATCGGTCCAGTAGTTTTTAAGTTTATTCGTTACATACAAAAATACAAATCTTTCCTCTTTATAATATTACTAGCGGACGTCACGTGGTTTCAGCCGCGTAGTTCCCGTTCCCGTGGGAGTACGGGGATATAATATATCCTATGTTACTCGCTGATAATATAGCTATCCATTGCTGAAAGAATTTTTCAAATCAGTCCAGTAGTTTTTGAGTTTATTTAATACAAACATACACACACAAAAATACAAAATTTTCCTCTTTATAATATTACTGTTGATGTAGATTAGTATAGATTTCTAGATTCAATAATGAATTAACTATAATGATATTGTCATAGACAGAGGTAAGTAACCCCTTCACATCGGGTAGGTCAAACACCTTTTCAATATGTCATCAGTTCGTTGTACAGTACAAACACCTACACATAATTTATTACGATAAACATAAGCACTTGTTACACATTCTAAGGTGAAATGATTTCTTCGGACGACCTTTATTTATTTATTTAACAATTTTAATTCATTAATAATAATATATAAATAACTAGCTATCGCCCACGGCTCCGCCCGTGTGAATGTCGAAAATTATACCAAAGGAACATACTCCCGGGATAAAAAGTATCCTAAATTTTATGTTACTTCAGACTATAATCTACCGCTGTGCCAAATTTCATCAAAATCAATTTAGTAGTTTTTACGTGAAAGAGTAACAAACATCCATCCATCCATTCATCCATACTTACAAACTTTCGCGTTTATAATAATATTAATATATATTTTTTTAAGTTATTTTTTGTCCTGTGTATAATTTCAAAAATATTGAAACTTATGTCACAAAGTAAGATGTGATACTTACATATACTTAGGTAGTGAGGTAGGCAGGACAACTAAAAATAATCAAATGACTCCTTCCGCTCTGGGCGGAGCGGACTTACTAATATGTCTGTCTGTCCGTCTGTTATGGCCAATTTGCTCCTTTAATATTGAACCGATTCGGTTGGGTACACATAATTGAACCTCTGTGACCCAGAGAAGGACGCGTACCTCCTGTGGCCCATTCAGCAAGAAACACGCAGTGTTTTGGCATAACAATACCCTAAATAAAGTAATTATATATTATATATAATTTATTATATTATATTATTATATAATTAAACAAATGTTCACAAAGTATGGGCTCACCAGAGTAGGTACCTATGGGCAGCAGCATTCTCTGTACATTGCAACAGCTACACTGCGACGCGCCTCGTCTGTACTGTGTGTGTGACTGTATGGGGTCGGACGTAAAAGAATAGCACCATCCCACCCATAGAAATATAAAAAACTTGTTTATTATATCTATGATCCCACTTCTCGTAGGTGTCGTGAGAGGCGACTAAGGGACTCACCAGAGAATGGGCAGCAACATTCTCTGTGCATTGCAACAGCTAGACTGTGATCGCCAACCCACCTGCCAAGCGTGGCTATTATGGCAATCTCTCCCCTTTGGGAGAGGCCTATGTCCAGCAGTGGACGTCTTTCGGCTGATATGATGATGACAAATAAGAAAATTATCAAGAAATGGTTTTTTACGAATATCGTGTTTTCTAATAGCAAAGAAGTGGAATTCATGATCTGTTTCTTGATACCTACAAGCTGGGAGTCTTTAAGTCTAGAGTGAATAGGATACCTGGGCAAGTGTGCGCCATTGTGATCAAACGTGATTGAGGTCAAACGCATCAATCCATAGATACTAACATTATAAAAGCGAAAGTGTGTCTGTCTGTCTTTTACCTCTTCACGCTTAAACCGCTGAACCGATTTAGATGAAATTTGGTGCAGAGATAATGAAATCTTAGAGAAGGACATAGGCTACCTTTTGTTGCGAGAAATGGGCTTAAAGGAGTTGAAATAGAAAATTTGTAAGCTAAAAACATGAACCTTTGTATTAAGGCACATGATAAAAAATAAATAAACATAAGTATGTCCAAGCGTTTTTGCATAATTAGCATCAAAATAAAAATGGCTGCTCACTTAAAAAATGTGCGAGTTGGAGCCGTCTCGTTGGGATCAGCAAGCGGCTCAAAGAAAGGAGGACATAGGTTAAAACCAAGGTTCGTGATTTTGAAGTGCAGTGGCGCCTTGAGCTTGATGCCAAGCGGGACCAATTGAAGACCCGACCACCTGCGGCAATTGGCTATAATTATACAGATGGTGTGCTCATGTGCCCGCAATGTACGAGGATCTTCACAAAGGGAGCGTTCAAGTATTACATAACGCAATTTGGGGGAAGGGGAGTCTTGTAAAACGTTACGATGCGTTACAGGGGCGGGAGGGGTGTTCGAACAACGCGTTACGTAACATTGTTTTATTTATTTAACGCTAGCTCACTAAACATATTTACGAGTTACACAGTCACTACACAGTAGTCATTTTGCCAAAAAAAAACAAACATCAAAATTTTTCTTGAAATGACATTTATTAATTAAAAAAAATTGGTAACATGAGAGTAGTAGACATAATTGTGACTTTTAGGTAAAAATTGTCACTTGGATGATACGTAACTTTTAGGGAGGGGGAGGGGGGTACAGATAAACGTTACGGCGCCTTATATGGGGGGGAGGGAGGGTCAAGAATCTTCAAAAATTGCGTTACGTAATACTTGAACGCTCCCAAAGACGATTGGTTAAATAAGCCATATGCAAGCACACGAACGACAATAACAGCGGAGCTGAAGCAGTCGCCTTGGCCGAAATCGGTCGAACCACATCATCAATATGATGTGGTTCGACCGAGGACAAAAAAAAGTGATATTATGAAGTATCGATACTAAGAAATAGCAAACAGTGTTCCAAGTCAGTCAGTCAGTCAGTCACCGTCGATAGCTTATCACTGGATTATCGGACGGAAGACGAAACAAAGAAACGATAAAACTTGGTATAATAAATGTATTATTTTTGGTGATAACAATATTTTTACTAACCAGCTTACGTTGACCCCTAGTTGCGAATGATATCTTTAGCATCAGGGTTCAACTGATATAAACAAATTTTTTTTTAATGTGTATAAAATTATAGCCTTAATCGATATTTGATTACGATGACAGGTCGATAGAACGATGCTTATATTTTATTGATAGGTAGGTACGGGCGTCATCAACTGGATACCATTTTTGAAATTATGCAGTAGTCTGTTCATGCTTATGAAATAACTAACACTTCGCTCGCGACTTCGTACGCGCATGGCCCGTTTTTTACCTTTCTCTTTTTTTTTAAATTTGATATGGGTTTGCTATTGACTCCAGTTTAGGTCATAGATGACAGAGACAAAGGAATTTCCCGTAGCAATTTGCCGTAAAGCCATTACTCATGAATGCGGCTGTCATAAAGAAAAATATTTTTTTTAATTCGACTGGTAGTTCCAGAGATTAGCGCGTTCAAACAAGTAAACAAACTCCTGCTTTATTATTAGGATCATATTAACATAGGTACCGGGATTCCTCCGTGCCTCGGAAAGTACGTTAATCAGTTGGTCCCAGTTGGTCCCGCCCGGCCTTCATTTTTAGATCTGTGGCATTCGTTATGGGTAGTTAGAAGCCATGATATCTGATACTAGTCTTACCAAGGGGTATCGTGGTACCCAGTTGCTGAGTTTTCCAGGTCAGATAGGCATTCGATCGGCAGAATTATTGATTGAACCGTCCAGTTTGGATGGAGGTTAAGGCAAGTTGAGAAAATAACTAAGAAAAGCCTATCGGTATAAGTTAAAAAAAAATACTTGCAAGTTACTTAGGTAGAATGTAGAATCATTAAAAAACATCAAAATTGAGGTTATTTCAATGTTTGTGCAATTTTGAACGTGCATACCCATCTATCAACGTCGAAAAAATATTTACATTTAAAATGGCTGACATCCGGTTCCGCCAAATTCCTTAAATTACCAAATAATGATCTTTTCTTAACTATGGTTGTGTTGGCTTCCAGTCTAATCGGTTACAGCTGAATACCATACCATATTTGATATGGTGCTACGATTTATCTGACCCAGAAACTGGGTACCACGATACCCCTTTGGAAATACTGGAAAAAAGTATCCCTATTCTTTTCAAAGTTCGTATCAATAAGTGCAGAATGTTCTTTTAAACTTGGGTGAAAATAAGGATATTCTTTGAAGAATAATGTAATTTTATACAGGGCATAACAGAAGTAACGCAACACCTATGGGTCCAATAAAATAAAGCGAAAAAAAATTCAACCAATACTAAACAATAGACTGACCTGTTGGTCGAGTGGTTAGTGACCCTGACTGCTAAACCGGAGGTCGTGGGTTCGATTCCCACCCAGGACAAATCTTTGTGTGATGAGCATGATCATTTGTTCTGTGTCTGGGTGTAATTTATCTATAATATGTATGTATTTAGAAATGTATAAGTATGTTTATCAGTTGTCTGGTTGCCATAGCACAGGCTCTGCCTAGTTTGGGATCGGATGACCGTGTGTGAGTTGGCCCAAGATATATTATATATTATATATTTTTTACCGGACTGCGCGACGCAAAGCAGGATTATTAGCGTTATTTCTATTAGGTACACGTTGTGCAAAATTCGAATAATGTGTATTATGGGTGAAATAAACTAAATAAGTAATTAACACCGTCATACATAACCAATCACATTCCTTTACTAAAACAAATCACTATCACTTGATATGTAATTACTTAAAATCGTGTTTTTATAAGATCTATCCGATACAAAAAGTTATCTAAACAAGGAATCAATGACATCGAATTCTTAGTAAATTTTTTAATTTATAATTCCGGGTTTTAATTGTCATGATTCCATTTATGATTCCAGGAGGTATTAACAACATTAGGTAAATATAGTCTACCTATTCCGATCTCTGATGATTACCCATCTAGGAATCAACCTCGGCAAGCGTCGCTTTACCCCTTAGAGCGACCCGTGCAGCTGTTAGTATTTAGCTACGAGCTCCACTAACCACTAACTTTTGTCTTCTCCCACAAAGACCCCCAGTAGGTACTGCTAAACTGGGTCGGACAGTTTGTTCCGCGTTCATTTCTTTTTCCTGTGACATATTGGCTCACTGACAAACTCTCAGCGTGTGGCCCCTGACATTATGTCCCCCTATGAACGCCGAGTAACGTTCTATTCCTATACTGCCAACCAACCGTTAATGGCTAAATATAAACCTAGTAACTTCACATGTTTTGAAGCGTGGTTAACTTGAGAATGACTGTCGATGTCGTGTTTTCAGCTGAGTATAATAATAATATCTTGGGACAACTCACATGCGGTCATCCGATCCCAAACTAGGCAGAGCCCGTGCTTTTTTTTTTTTGTTGTCGGGGGAAATCCTCATGGAAATCCTCCACCCTGGGGCGGGTGGAGGGGTCTGTCAGACTCTTACTGACTAAAACCACCCGTGTTCCATCTCCCACCTATGCCGGGGATCGCGAGAACGTATGCGACTTCCGTAATGCCCGGCTGGTGCCGGCCCGCCTCTGCGGGCCACCTCGCGTCGGCGAGGGGAGTGAGATGTTTGACTCCCCCCGCTTCGTCAAAGAGGGGCGCACGCGAACACCACAAGCCGCGTGTGCCTGTGCTATGGCAACCAGACAACTGATAAACATATTTATACATATATTTCTAAATACATACATTTTATAGACAAATTACACCCAGATACAGAACAAATGATCATGCTCATCACACAAAGATTTGTCCTAGGTGGGAACCGAACCCACGACCTCCGTTTTAGCAGTCAGGGTCACTAACCACTCGACCAACAGGCCAGCCAGTTTAGCTTGTGCTTAGCTCTAACTTATAATAAGATTGTAATTCTTTGTACGTGTTGATACTTAAGTACTGTAAGCGCACAGAATAATTAAAATTAAATAAACAAATACATAAAATCAGTCGTGTCTTCATGAATTTTGTGCATTCTAGATAATATTCGAGGCTTTTGTCAGCTGAAAATCGAAAAGTATCCTTATAACCTATTAGGTCTACCCGTATTCCAAGTTTCATCCGAATCGGTTCAGTCGTTAAGACGTGAAGAGGAAATTAAGAGACAGATACTCTGTAGGCTGGCTGGCCTGTTGGTCGAGTGGTTAGTGACCCTGACTGCTAAACCTGAGGTCGTGGGTTCGATTCCCACCCAGGACAAATTGTTGTGTGATGAGCATGATCATTTGTTCTGTGTCTGGGTGTAATTTGTCTATAATATGTATGTATTTAGAATAATATAAGTATGTTTATCAGTTGTCTGGTTGTCATAGTACAGGCTCTGCCTAGTTAGGGAATGAATGACCGTGTGTGAGATGTTCCAAGATATTATTATTACATTATTATTCTCTTTATTTATTTTCCTTACATACAAATTTAAATTTTTAAATATTTCTTTAAAAAAAAACACAAAAAAAAAAAAAAATATTATAGAGGAATAGGGAATATGCATGAAAAAAATATTTTGTATCTATACAGTTTATCTAAAAATATACAAAAATATAATACTAACAGTGAAAATATAATCAAAATTGCTCGAAAAACAAACGAGATATAACTGAGATATATTTGTTTACAAATATATCTGTCCCTCTCGCGAAGACGCTGTTTTCTATGGCAGCGGTATAGGCGACATGTTATTTGACGTCAGAGTTCGTATCGGACTTCTCTTTCTAATTGGCATCTTTGAAGCTATATAACTTTCTCGCTGTTGAAGGTATTTTAAAAAATATATCATAATTGTTTATTAGAGCCAATAAGTATTTTATTTTGCAAATAAAAAAATTGCATGCATATTCCGAATTCAAACACCCAGCGGTACGTCCTCCGTTCATAATATTAGTATAGATAAAATCCTAATAACTTGCCTTTACTGGAACATTTCTTAGAAGAACCAATGACTACGAAGGTTATCAGAGTAACCAAACAATATTAGCTTTCAGCGATACTCATTTGTTTTGGAAGAACTGTATTCGGCTTAAATTGCTCTATGCTTGTAGGTATTTAAAACGAGGTTTAACAGGAAAATACTTAAATGTTGTTGACTATAAACAAAGAAGTCATTGCCATGGTTCAATTACTCATGGTTTACCATTAATTTTATTTTTTGCAATTGACTCCTACGATTCGTCATCAATTATTCTCGATACTTTTTTTTTTTTTAAGGATGGGTAATCGTCAAATGACTTCTTCCGCTCTGGGTGGAGCGGAAGGGCGTGTCAGACTCTTACTGACTAAAACCCATCCGTGTTCCTTCTAAAGCCCTTTGCGTTCCAGGGCCGCGGTGACTCTTTCGAACAAATTCCGCAACATTCTCGATACTTGCAACTTACTGATCTTAAATCCAATGCGATAGTGTGGCTATCAGCTATCTTCTTTATCATAAAGTCAAGGTTAACTCCTTAGTTTGGAATGTACGATACGTGAGATACAGTCCGATGACAGACAGATGGACAGAAGCTTAGTATTAGGGTTACGTTGGTAACCCTTCGAGTGCAGAATTCTAAAAACGTAACAATTTATTAGTTATTTTAACATTGAAATCTCTATCATCAGCAGTGATCGGATAACCGGGCGCCAATATACCTACCTAAACTTCACTTTTATTCCCACGAAAGTTCCGGGATCCGGGATTCTGAAAAACATGTCCCTATTATACGGACATGTTTTTCAAAATTCTGGATCCCGGAATCGTTCGAAATTCCTGAGATTGCTAAAAATGCTTGCATACAAAATATAGTTAGAACTTTTATTTACTTATAGATTTTCACAAAATTGTTCAATCCCGGAAACCCGGGATTACTTATTTATTCAGAAAGGAATGTTCATATTATTCTTTCACGGGAAGAAGTTTAGAAATAAGTGCCCGATTATCCGATCAGTCTCTATCATTCTATTATTATTATTATTCATCTACAAAAACAAGAGCAAAGTATATTCTAACTTTAAGTAATTCTTACAAAAACTTCATGCCGTATTATTTTGAACTGCACCAATTTTATCTTAAAAACAACAAGGTTTTGCTGTTACAACATTCAAAACTTAAATTCTGCGAAAACCTGCAGTGTAAAGATAAAATAATAACGTTTTAAATGCGGAACTCTCATACTGTCGCACACAAAGTTGAACTATGCGCCATATATAACGTAATATACGAACAAGTATTTCTATTCTCGTCTCCGTACGTCATGCTGACCCAGTTACGTGTCAATCTGAATAACAATATCTATTCATTGAACGAAACATACCAAAGAAAAACTAAAAAGTTGGAGAAAATCTTCAAAAGAAAACAGAAAATTTAAATGAAGATGCTCAAAAATAAGGAATTCTTAATTTAAGTTTGGTTCGCAGTGCGCATGCGTGAAGCTCCGGTTCACGCATGCGCACTACAAACGTCAAATCTATTTCAGTAAAGCTAAAAGACGAGCTTATAAAACCGCTTTTAAAACCAAATAATATACAAAAATTTGTAACAAATACATCAAATACAAAACAGTGCATGATCAAAGTTGTAACAGTGTATAATGTGCATAAAAATACTTTAAAATGTTGAAAATAAGAGTGCTATTCCAAAATGCAGCATTGCGACGAATCGATTCGAACGTTCCCTGATGCCAAATACAGAATTTAGTGTCAAATATACAATGGAGCCTTTAATAGATAGGAATAACTTCGCTATAAGCGCTATGGTGACGGTGGCTATGCAAATATTGTTCTTTACTATAGCGTCGCTATTCCAGAATGATAAAGTGACTGACTTCACTGGAGGAGCTAACTTTATTATTATAGCCTTGCTCACCTTCTTCCTCGGGCAAGGCGGCTCTCACCTCAAGAGTTATGATAGCAGACAGCTCATGGTCACTGCCTTCGTCTGTCTTTGGGGCGTCAGACTGTCTGGCTACCTCATCTACAGAATCTACCATATAGGTAGAGATAAACAGTTTGAGGATCGTAAGAGCAACACCCTAAGGTTCGCAGTGTTTTATACGTTTCAGGCAGTATGGGTGTATATTGTTAGTCTACCAGTTATTATCATGAACTCGCCTCATCATTCTTTTCCTAAGTCACCCAAAACGATGACTACTTTGGACTCGGCTGGCGCAGGGATTTTTGTCATTGGACTGTTGATTGAAACGTATGCCGATCTACAGAAGTTTGCCTTCAGACAGGAACCTGCGAACCAAGGAAAATGGTGCAATGATGGCCTTTGGGGATTGTCACGACATCCTAACTACTTTGGTGAAGTGGTTCTCTGGTGGGGAATATTCATAATTTCTTTAAACGTGATAAATGGGGTCGAATGGATCGCGATACTATCTCCATTATTTACGACTGCGATTATACTGTTTTTATCTGGCATACCATTGCTCGAACGATCGGCTGACGAAAAATACAGAGATAACCCAGATTATTTATATTATAAGGCATCGACTTCGCCCTTGATACCGATCCCACCAGCAATATACGTTGAGGTACCACGGTTCTTGAAGTTCGTGATGTGTTGCGAGTTCCCGATCTACGACTCGACTCATGACGAGTTCCCAGCGCCCACCATCGTCACTGAGACAACCAGCATCTCAATGGTCCAGTCTCAGACATAGCTAACAAACGCCGCGCGCGATCTCGCCGCGGCTAACGACCAAATAATCAAGAACCCTGATCAGAAACAATTGTGATACACAGCCGAGGTCAGACAACACCGGCTGCCAAACTCGTTGCCACTCAAACAAAACAACACTGTAGATATGAACCTTCACAATAGTTATATGGAAAATATTAAGAAGAGTAAACATATAGCGTTAAGACTTATAGAAGAGACGAGGGATTATAGCACTGCGAACACACCTGATAATGATATCGAGAAGAGCATAGACTTAGCTGTGCCTAGTACTAGTTATGCAAAACGACCCACAGAGATAGTTAAGTATGGTAAAATAACTTTTAACACGACTGCGATTTTGCATCACTATCCTCAAGTAGCTAACAATGAACTAAAGTTACATAGCAGTAAAGGTGCCAAGAAGAAAACTGATTTAAATCTCCCTGAGCCTAAACTAGATAATAACAATCACTCAACGCCAGAAGAAGAAGAAGAAGAAGAAGTAGTAGAAATTATAAAGAAGGATAATTATAATAACAATGATACAGCAAAGGATTTAACGACTGACAATGCTATCGAAGTAGTGAACCAACCTGTGAAATTTACAGAAGAAAAGCTTGTATGAGATTGGGAATCCACTTTTTTCTCTGTGCATTTCCGTTTATGTAGATTTTGGCATCGTTACTTGAAGCCAACATGGACATATCGCGATGGATAAGATGTGAAGACTGGCCACAGAGCATAAAATGTATCAGAGAGACAATTTAGATGTTAAGTGTAAAAAGTCCTCGTAAAATAGATGAATCCGTCTCACTTAGTTTAAATGTTAGATTTACAGATATAACAAAATAATTATTAAATATTTATTAAGGATCTAGAAGAGTATCTTGTCGGTGAGTCTTTGAAACTTTTTTTGCACGATTATTCAATACCATCTCTCACGTAAAAGTTAGATCATTCTGTTTATTTGCTCTTTCAATTTCGAATGCTTTTTATTTTTATGTTTCTGCCTTATCTTACCGATTTGTAGTGCAATTAGCAAATTGTATACGGCGTATGTATGTGTTTCTTATCTTTTATAGTCATGTAACAGTGCATTAACAATACTGACTTCGTTTCGGCAAACTTATTTATTACAGTTTGATATAACGTGGCTACTTTCTGTTTCGTTTTTATTATTAAGGACCTCGTGTGCCTTTGTCCTGATCATCTGTCACATCTAATTTGCTCCGAATCTTTATGACTTATTTAATTTGGTATAATTATGAACTTCTGTGACCCAAACATAGACGCGCAACGTTATAAAGGTTGCTACAAAATAAATGAAAATTGACCATTGTCTCTGAAACCACAGAACGTATAATCTTCCTATAGATTACAGGATAAATTATATTGATTTTGTAAGTAGGTTTAACATAACACTTTTACACGTCAATCTTTTTTGGTCATTTTTAAACTACATGAGGCCGGTGTTTCTGAGTTTGTTTCGGTGTTCCCTGAGAAGAAACACCAAAACAAACTCAGAAGTCAAAGTCCATTTTAAAGTCCATACAATTGTACTGGTCAAATCATATGAGAACCATGTAGGTTAATGTCTGAAGTGGAAGAAAACCTTACAAGAAGTTTTGTATATTATTATAGGTTTTAAAAGTAATATACTAGATATATTCATTCGGAACACTTTGTGCGCGTCCGACTCGAACTAGGCCGGTTGTTTTTTTTATAGATGGCCTACCTGATGACCAAGGCCTTACTCTACTCAGCCAATCAAAGTCTACTGTCCACTGTTTCCTAAAACCCATAACACCTTGTTCTGTTAAACTCTATTCAACTATAATACGCTGTAAGCCAAGTCCGCGCATCGTGAACGGGACGTGACCTACGTGATATCGCAATGCGCCCATCACTAACAGGCAAAACAGAAAAGTCTTAAGCGCCTTTAATGTGAAATTAAAGGCGCTTAAGACTTTTCTGTTTTAATTGGCACTTTTGCCATTTTAATCTTGAATACAGCAGTGCTGCTTTGCGGCAGAAATGCGTATGATGTTGTTACCAATGCGTATTATTTACCAGGAGGTATTTTTGTGTTTCTGTTTGTAAGTGCACTTATAACTCGAGAACCACTTATCCGATTTAAGTGTTACTTATTTTAATAGGTTTTTTCTTTGACTGGGTTTAAGTATTACTTACTTAAGAATTTTAGTTTATTTTAATTTAAAACTCCAAGTCCAATCAAAGTTATCATAGTCATAAATGGCACCAAAAAAGAACTGGTACGGAATGTCAACATAGGTAAAGAACTACTGAAATGATTAATGATACTAATTTTGCAAATAGATACAAGTCTTTTACACGTCAAACATTTTTTTTTGTTGATTATAATAATCTAGATGAGGCCGGTGTTTCCTAGCTGACTACCCAGAGAAGAAACACCGAAACAAACTCAGAGGACATGGTCTCTTTTGAAGTCCATACAATGGTCAAAAACATTTAAAAACCTTGTAGGTTAACGTCTGAGTTGGCCTTTGTTTTAAATTTAATATGGGTTTGCTCTTGACTCTAGTCTAGGGCATAGATGACAGAGACAAAGTCGACGATGGAGCGAGCTTACCCAGAAGAAGCCTGTTCACTCTAATTTTGAAGAGATTAGGGTTGTATGCGTTCGGAAACACGGATGCAGGCAGAGAGTTCCACTCCTTTGCTGTGCGCATTATAAAAGACGTTTGGAAACGTTTACTGCAAATTGGTGGAATAGCAACAAGGTAGGGATGGTTACTTGCAGTGCGTCTCTTTGAGTGGACCTGAAATGCAATTGGAACCGTAGGCTCTCTTAGTTTCACAGAATGACATGTCAAGATTTAGGTAGTATATTTCCATAATCCTATTTAGGAAATATCTAGTCAGTTTCACACGAAAACAGTGGAAAATAATATCATAAAGTAATTGTATATTCATGTCATTGAATTGATAAGCACCAGTCGAATGATAAGAACTTATTGATAAACTTGTCTGCGATAAACAATAGAAATAGAGAACTGTATTAGTGAAAGACATTTTGAGTGACTTTCGTTTGAAATGTATCATGTTGTTCGATATCGACGAATGACATTCTGTCTTCTCGAATTTTCGAATTAAATAAGAAACCTTTTGCAGTGCAGAGGCTCTAGACAAGTGTCATTCTGTCAGCGGTAGCGTGTTGAAGGCGATTTTCAAAACGTTAAAAATGACAAACGTTATCAAACGTGACCAATCCCTTATATTATGGCATTTCGATTATCGCCAACGCTGATAAAGAGGTGCTGTGTTTCCTTTAATAATAATCCTAGTTCAATCCAGCCCGTCCCTAGTTGTCCTCTCCCAGCGAACCCCAAAGCCGAAGTCCGTACCCCACAGGGAGTGCCCTTAGCGTGTAGTCGCTTAGTTTGTAAGTTTTTGTTTAAGGCCTGGCTGGAGGCTTTATTATTTATATTAAGTCCGCTATAGGGAAGTCCGGTTAAGCAGTCGACAACCTGATAGGTTGAACTCCGCGATGCCGCTCAATAAAAAAGAAGCATTTTGGGCAGAGCTTGAAGTTAAAGTATGTGTTCATTTGTTCAGCCGGGGATTGCGGAAGTCGCATACGTTCCCGCGATCCC
This sequence comes from Mamestra configurata, assembly GCA_002192655.3. Classification (NCBI taxonomy): domain Eukaryota; kingdom Metazoa; phylum Arthropoda; class Insecta; order Lepidoptera; family Noctuidae; genus Mamestra; species Mamestra configurata. Next base: position 69,806 of record NDFZ01004753.1, on the reverse strand, counting down.
CGGCGTAGGTGGAAGATGGAACACCGGGGTGGTTTTAGTCAGTAAGAGTCTGACAGACCCCTCCACCCGCCCCAGGGTGGAGGATTTCCATGAGGATTTCCCCCCGAGATCAAAAAAAAAA
>NDFZ01004753.1:32791-69287 GCA_002192655.3 Mamestra configurata | reverse complement strand
AAAAAAAAAAAAAAAAAAATGTGTTCATTTGTTACACTTGAATTTTTTTTCCTGCGAATTTTGTAAGGCTTATTTTGTCTTCTATACGTCTATATCTATACTAATATTTAAAGAGGAAAGATTTGTAAACTTAAAATCTAACTTAAAACCGATTTGAAAAATTCTTACATTATCAGCGAGTAACATAGGCTATATTTTATCCCCGTACTCCCACGGGAACGGGAACTAAGCGGGTGGAACCGCGTGACGTCCGCTAGTAGGTTATAAAGAAGTATATGCAGCATTATTTTAGAAGTAAATATTCCAGACTTAGAACAGTAGGTACGCGTTATTAGACGGAACTCAGTCGTAAAACACTTGATCTAAAGTCATCTACTAAGCTGTCAAAGGTCGCTTGATGACATCAAGCTATGTTATTGGATAGCAAAGTCATAAATAGTCAACGTTTAATGTTCATTTATGTTAGTTACATGTACAGAACTATTAGCTGGTTGATCAACAAAAATTGACGTGCAAAAGTTATTTTTAATCTGTTCACAAAAAGAATACCATTTATCAATGTAATAAGCAGAGATCGGAATAGGTACATTATATTTACCTAATGTTCGTGGAAGTAAGTAACATGGAGTTGATAATACCTCCTGTAAAATCCCGGAATCATAAACATGACGATTGTTTCCCGGGATTTAAGAAATTGCTCTACCACGCAAAAACTACTAAACGGAATTTGATGAAACTTTACAATAATTTGATTAAGCTACTAGCTTCTGTCCGCGACTTCGTACGCGAATATCCCATTTTTCCCGTTCCCGTAGGAATTTCGGGACGATTTATACACCTAAACCTTCCTTATGAATAACCCCATCCATTGGTGAAAACCGCATGAAAATCGGTGCAGTAATTTTTGAGTTTATCGCGAACAGACAGACAGACGCGGCGGAGGACTTGGTTTTATAATATGTAGTGATAGTGATGATATACATCATTAAATACCGTTGGTTTTAGTACATAGAAACTTAAGCTTATATTAGTAAAAACTTCACTTCACTTCGCTACGTCATTGTGCGTTCAGGGGCCCTACCATAAAGTGTTAAAACGATGAAGATTCCGCTCTTAGAGAGAGACGGAGCTATAAATAGTGAATAGCACTATCCCTTTTACATCATCGGAATTGGATGGGCACTTGGTGGCACTTGTCCGCGGAAGCGACGCCAAAATGCGTTTTTTTGTTTCGCTTACACGCCTAAATAGCTAAACCGATTTCGATTAATTTTGTTACAAAGATAGATGGGACCCTGCAGATTTTTGCAGTTTGCAAAAATCTATATTAGCCGCGGACTATGGCCAGTATGCTATAATTTATAACGAAGGAAGTAGGTCGAAGCCACGGGTGACAGCTAGTTAAAGATAATACCGGTTTACTTATAAATCAGTACAAGTTGACAGAGTCAGAATAAATTTTAATTGCGTCTTTGTGCGTCATTGTGCAAGGAAATATCACCGGTTGGTTTAGTAATGTTCTACTAGCGTCAGTAATTACTTGCTATCCCTATATAATTATAGAATACTGGCTGTGCCCACGACTTCACTCGCGTGGAATAGTGTCTTTGGGTAGCATTTTAAATTATTTTGGCAAATTATTTTACAAATAAGGCACATACGTATAAATAAACGTTGAATTTAATATTTATTTATATCGAAAACAGCCTAAAAATAAAATTTCAAGCTTCCAGCTCTAAAAATGACGATACTTCCATACAACTTTTCATCCCCCCCTTTCAACCCCTTACAACCCTTTTTTTTTTTTCAATAAATACGATATGGGTACTTTCCTTGCAAGTCCAGAAAGTGACGCCGCTGAAATTATTTATGATATGGCAATTTGTCGATGACTGCACTTTTATAGTATGCTAAATCTTGCATGTAATTAGTTTGTAATGTTGATTGAATCTAGGTTAGGTTATGGTGGGGCTGACATGCCTTATAAGGATAAAAGTCCCTAAAAATAAAGAGAAAAAAAAACAAAAACCCTTTTTTCGCAAGCCTATGTCCTTTCTCAGGCTCTAGACTATCTGTGTACCAAATTTTATTTAAATCGGTTCAGTAGTTTTGGTGTGAAAGCGCGCCAGACAGACAGAGTTACTTTCGCATTTATAATATTAGTAAGGATGGTAATAGAGCTGCATAAATTGCTACGGTTATTTTTAGCCAATTATTGGGTATGTTATGATAAGGTCATTTCCCCTGTTTTTTATAACCGTCCAAAATTTTCCAGGCATGAGTTACCAATCAAAAGCACATAATTACAAATTAGCAAGAGAATTAAGCCTCGTATCCAGTAGGCAACATTTGACGCGCGACATGATGCACAACATGTTCCTCATCATGTTGAACGGCAACGAAGAACTTTTATTTAGTAACATTGTCAATGTTGCGCGCCTGCTGGCAACGTCGCGCGTTGTTGTGCAACGTTGCTGAACATGTTGGGCGTCATGTGTTGCGCGTCAAATGTTGCCTGATTGATTCGAGGCTTTATATCAGTCAATTGAAGTACGCTTTACTGCTGGATATGTTTGAACTTCTTAAATTTTCTCGGTTATATCGCCAGGTCCATTAACCGGGGTCTGGCCCCTTTAAGGAAACGTTTAACAGTGGTTCCCAACCTTTATTTGACCCAGGACCACTTTGATTTCATTGTTGCTAGCAGGGACGAGAAATCATGAAAAAAAAAACTATGTTAAACAAAAAAAAACTTATATCATATAGACAATCAAAACTTGTAGTATAACTATGCTTTGAAATCAAAATTAAAAAGTGTTGTCATAGAAGACACATTTCTAAACAAACTTAGAACTAATCGGTTTGCATCAATGACATTTTTGAGGTGAAAAGAGTGAAATTTTAAACGTTTCGCGGATCTTATTTTGGCCGTTGCGGACGACACAGGTTGGCAACCACTGTTGATCATAACTAATGAATATTTCCATCCTTTTGGAGAATCCAAGATAGATGTTATTTATGAGTGTGCAACAAAATTGGCAGTTCATATCTTATCGTACTATCTGCAAATGTTTGCTAAACATGGGCCTCTCAATGACCGCTACAAGTAATAGTGAAGTCATACGATACATGAACGATAATGTATACCTAAAGATATATATTATGGTCAATACACGAGTAACCATAAGTCTAGTGAAAGTAGGAGTTACCATCTTCCCAGCCTTTTCTCAACTATGCTGGAGCAGGCTTCCAATCAATCTCTTCAAAGTTAGAGTGAACAGGCTTCTTCTGGGTAAGCTCGCTCCATCGTCGACTTTGTCTCTGTCAACTCTGACCTAGACTAGAGTCAAGAGCAAACCCACCACAAAAAAAAGGCACGCGCTTGACTACAATCTCACCTGATGAAAAGGGATTCTGTGGTCGAATATGGAGCACGCTTGCCTAGAAGTAACCTACCACTACCACTCATGACTTCAATACCCCCAGTTTGTAGCTATCCGCTCCTTTGCTGTACGCACATTGAAAGTATTGCCAAAACGTCTTTTCCGGATGCAGTTGAATATCAGTATTTTAGATGTAGCGACTTCCTATCAGACTTCAGCAGTCCTATTCTATAAAGTTAGCTTCCGACCTCATGTAAGTGACCTTACACTGTTAAAAAGCGAATTCATTTATTTTTATGAGTCACTACAGATTCACAATAAAACACCGTTCGAAATTCAAAGCGGAGAAAAAAAAACAAGTGAAGATCAACAGTTTAAACTTGACCGGTATTTTCAAGTTAGATAACAATTTCTAAGACGTAACTCTTGAAGATGTACAAAAAATATTAATCACAGTACATGACCTTCAGGAGATAAACAGTGATCTATTCTCAGATCGGATGAGCACGTTTATCGACGACTTTGTTTATGTTCCGTCCGCCATCAATTTATGTATTACGCATTTAATGTTTTCTTTTGCTTTTACTTGTTCATTTAGTTGCATCATTTTGAGTAATATCATTACGGGTTCATATTTAGCTTTTGAGGAGCTCGTGACTAAATAATATTCTGGGGATCACTTTGATCTTTATAATGTTGTCTTCCTTCCTAAAACGGAACAAACTTCTATTCCGTCTAGACACTTCCGTTGTGTTTGAAAATAGTAAAGGAATTCGTCTCAACTAAATTATGTACAAGGCTAAAGTAATAATTTATGACAGTAAGCAGCGTTGACGCAGACAAGCCATCTCGTTTCTTTGTGAAATTGAGTGCTCTTTCGATCTACGTGAAAATCTTTCGTACCAGAATCAACTGCTAGAACTCAGGGATTCTCTTTGTGAGAGAGGATGAGCCCTAATTGATAGTTCCCCACGCAAATACAGCGCATATTGGTGGATGTGATCATGTGACATATCAGTGAATTTTAGGTACTAGGACATTATATTTCCCCACGACGTTTTCTTTGACCGTCTTGAAAGTAATATCGATTTGAACAAGGTCTAGTACCTGTGTTATCTTGAACTTGTTACCTCATAAGTCGCGGTTGTTGCCACAGGGCTTTTTATCGGCTCTCTCTCTTTTTATCTCAACTTTATATAATGTGGAGACATCGATACAACAATAAATGAAAACACTGGTTCATAGGAATATTTTGAAACTGTTATAAATCCTGTCACCGAAATTAAAAATCAACTTCCCAATTACATGAAACATCAAAAAAACTCAACCTAGTCAAGGATAGTGACTACTATTCTGACGAAATATTCCAAGTAGTCTGTTGCATTGGTGACATAAAATCTGTGATAAAAGACAACGTATTCGTATTAACTAGTATTGCCAGTGTTTTGATTTATTATCGTATCGTCGTCTCCACCTTGTATACGTGTCGATTTCCAATCTAACCGGATGCAGCCAAACATCAGAATTTTTCCTGGAACGACTGCCTATTTGTCCTCCACAATCCAGTAACTCCGTAACACGGTACGATGCAACCCTCCACTGATATCAATCGTTTCAGTCACTTATTTGAAACGAAAGAAAAATATAAGTAATTTCTTAGTACATTTTCCTATGATTTTCCTAAAGGCTCGTTACCTATTTTCCAGGTTGGAAGTGACCCAGATCACCAGAGCTGCCATCTGCAATATCCAGTGGCCCGAATACGAGAATTGCGTGGAACTGACCTTTGGAGTGCCTCTCCATTACGAGGAGGAGCCTGAAGAACCCAGACTTAACGCCCGAGACCTGGACGATATGTGGACCAGCTATATTGTCAAGGAGGAGTTCTCTGAGAGACTGCGATCGTTGGGCATCACGGTGAGTTTTGACTTTCTTTTATTTTGGGTCTGATAGATTGCTGAATTGTCTTTGTTGGATAATCAGGGAGTAGGCCCAACGATATATCAGTTTCGTCATATTATTGATAGACTTTCGTTTAACCACAATCTCACATGATGGCGGTGATGTGGTAGACGATCGAGCACGCTTTCCTTAAAGTAATCTTTTCACTATTGACCGCTAGTTTGTTGCTATCAGAAAACATCCATCATCTCTCCCTGCCCTTGTCCCATGTTACTTGGGATTTTTCTGTTTCCATTATACCCTGTCAACCGTCTCGCTATCACTGACTCTCTTTTCTTTCCTAGCGTTTTGCTTCTCCTCAACATCCATCTACATATTCATAACTCTTTTAGTTAATTGCTTTTCATCGTTCCTAACCTGACTAAGAGAAGATCAGTTACTATGTACCTTAGTACATATCATCACTGACAAAAGGAGGCTCTTCAAATGAATCACAGATATCACCTATCTATCTTTAGTAACAACTCTTGAACTCATGTCACGCGACTTTGCATTTCATGATATATTAGTGTGATCATCATGACGATACTTTCTATCTATAAGTGGTAAAATCTTGCCTACTGCTGATACGATATTATCTGTTTGACAGTATTCTAGTATTTTCTTCGGTCTTTGTTCGTTTTTATTTGCAACTGTGTTTCTCTCAGTCGTCTTTAGATTCACAACTTAAAGAGGGATCATCATTATGAACAACGTTTACTGTGGGACCAACCACGAAGTCGTAAAAAAAAGCCTCATACATTTCCGAGTGTGTGCATAATTCGACAAAATTAAGTCAATGGGGTTACAAGGTGGGCCGATGACTGGTGAAGGCCGCGGGAATCAGCTGGATGCGAGAAGCACAGGATCAGTTGATCACTTTCGGCTGAAATGATGATATTAAATGCCACTGAATCAACTACCTACATTTGCATTTCATTATTATAAACCACTTCTAATAAAAAGTCCTAAATAGGTTGCATTAGAATATGAACTTTTTTATTTACATTATCAGCTGCGTCTCCAAAAAACTATCAGGGATATAACACCTTCGTCTATCATTTCTAGGAATACGCGATCCCCAACGACCGCACGGTGCTGATGGTGTGGCTGGTTATTGCTGCGGGAGTGCTCATCTCTATGGCTATGCTCGCCTTCGCACTCTGGCGGTTCAGCTGCTTCGAGGATTACACTAGGTGAGTTGACTGAAATCTTATTTTTCAAATTTCAGATGACATTGGAGCGGTTTTGTTGACATATATCTCTAATAGGATGGCTATAAATTTAAATCAGGTGAAGTAGGTCCATACCAAATGAAGATCCCGACAGAAAGCAGTAATAAAAAAAATCTATAAATTTATTTACTAGTTCGTCTATTTAACCATAAATACGTACCTATCTAATAAGATTGGATAGTCACAGACATCATTAAGACATAAAATATACATTTATATGAAAATAAATTATAAAGCTGCTCTTGCTTTGACAAGCTCAAAATCAATACCAGTACATGTAAGCGTCTGATACCTCGCAGATTGAATAGTAAGAGAATTTTCCACCCGTATGATCATGACCATAAGGTTCACATTCGAATGACCCCGTGTCTTCCTTCCAGAATGCAAACGTACGGCGACACGGACAGCATCCAGAACGAGAAGCGCCACCTGGACCTGTACCCCACGCCGCACCAGACGCTCCCGCCGCTCTACTCCGAGAACGACTACAAGTGGGCCGATGACAAGTACGACGATTCGACCAGAGGTTAGTGACAATAACAATTATGGCAAGCTTTTTTTTTTTTTTAAGGATGGGAAATCATCAAATGACTTCTTCCACTCTGGGTGGAGCGGAAGGGCGTGCTTACTGACTAAAACCCAACCGTGTTCCTTCTAAAGCCCTTTGCGTTCCAGGGCCACGGTGATTCTTTCGAACAAATTCCGCAACAATTATTGCAAGCTAGCATTCGCCTTTGGGTATCTTCCACCTACTTGTAAAACATCTGGATGAGGGACGCACGGAATCTCGAAGTATGGAAACAGAAAAGGGAAGCCTATACCTAGTATTGATGTTTCCACAATTGACCTCATCAGAAGGTTTAAAGTCCCCAAAAGGGCAATAAAATGGGCTATACCTGTTTCCTTGCGTCATCGAATTAGAAATGAAGATATCCGTAGGAGATCCAAAGTAACACAGCCCAAAGAATCGCCAAACATGGCTTTTTTATCATGATTCATCGCAAATTGTTGGGAGTAATGAGTTTCAGGTCTACATGTAAAGAAGGTGAGAAATAGCCTAACCACCTCTTCTCAACCTATAGCTTAGGCCTGAATCCATCAGCAATATGCTTAAAAGGGCTAAGCAGAACAAAAGTGGACTTAAAATGTCGCCCTGAAATATTCCATTAAGGCTCATAATTCCATTGAATCGGTCAACATCCTGGATAGCAGCACTGTCCAACATCGCCTTATACATCATACTCAAGGAAGCGTAGAGTTGCATGTATTTTGTTCAACTCCAAGCCTTTATGCCTCAAGAACCGAGTCAAAGGCCTTCCTATAATCTATCTAACATGTTGACAGATTCTCGTGGGTCGACATACCTGTTAATAGTAGAATAGAAAATAAATAATTTATTCCGCACTAAACAAGTATCACGCGTTAAAACTCTGACTGATATCATTTATCTTTTCTCCATTCCAGTGGACATGGGAGGCTTCGCAAACAGGAGCTACATCCGCGACGAGCTCTACGATCTCGACTCGGACGAGGATGTAATCAGCCCACGTGACAGGTACTTATTGTGACGGCATAAGGTTCAAATTTGATTGGGTTTGCTTGTCATGGAAAGGAAAAAGCAATAGCACTGTATTGAATGACTTTTTCGCTTTTTAGAGCGACGAGCGGAATTATAATTTTCTTAAAATTGATGATGACTTCGTTTTTACTCCAAATTCAAAAATCAGGGGTTTTTATTTATTTTATTTAAAAACATTATATAACTTTCTGTAAATTCCAATTTCACTGGAGAAGAAGTTACTGGATACAGCGTGTATGATTAATTAAAGCTGGAGGTCATGTGGATAACATTTAGTTTTTAAGCTATAGATTTAGGGATATTGTAAACCAATCGTCACCAACCAAGCATCAGTTTCCTGTCTAATCAGTCAAAAGTCAAAAGTCAAAACGTTTATTTCAATTAGGCAATCAGACAGCTGAGTACCACCAGGTTACATAAAGCGACTGTCTATCTGGCCTCCACAACCCAGATACTGTGTAACATAGTTATCTTGGCAAGACAGGTGTCAGATTATCAGGCTTGTGACCATTGATTTATTTATTAGTTGTATCTAGCTCTTTTATTTTGTTTTCTGAATCTTCTACCACAGTAGAAAAATCTGATTTATTTTTAATATCTTTCAATTCTGTCACGAGTAGTTAAATTAAAGTGTGCAGCTACTTTACATGACAAACCACCACCTCTTCACTATACTAACCTGGATGTAACTGTGCCTGTAACCTGTAACTAACTAACCAATCTCTGTTATAACCACTAACCTTCCAGGTACACCACAAACGTGTAGCCGACGCCGCACCTCAATAGCGCTTGTGCACAATGGTACGGTATCTACTAACACTTCATTAGTTTTAACTTTCTTACCTTCATTTGTTTTAACTTTCTTACCTCCATTTGTTTTAATTTTCTTACCTTCATTTATTATATTAGACAAAGTGACATTCTATCGGCGACATTGACCCGCTTTACACAAAATGTAAGTGCGTCCAAAAATGGCCCAGTTGTTGGAGTGCCCCAGGTTTCACCTGTTACACCACCATCTGCCGGTCCATTCTGTCTACGTCTCACGGAGGTTAGGTGGAGTGAGCATGAAGTGAACTGTCATTTCATCTTGTTTGTATGGATTAATAGCTCGCTTTGTGTTCACTAGCAAGCTAACACTGTAATATGTTTACAGAATCGCATTGCTATTAAAGTGTCGCCATTGACTAGGCAAAAAGAAGATCGGCAATATAGATTGTCAAATTGTTTGGTGTTGACCATGTGACATGGCGATAGCGCTTATCAATGACATTTTTTTTTTGTCGTTTCGACAATCTTTAACGCTGATAGAATGTAATTTTGTCCAAAGGCTCTTTTTTTCCTTTTTGTTGATTCATGAATGTCACTATTATTCCTTACCTATCCTTTTTTCATAAAAAATCAATTTCACTACAACTTTCATTGAAAACATCACCTAGCACTATAATTTTTTCTCATTTTATTCAACATGACATTGGTATCAATTTCCCCTTTCCTTATTCACTACATACTATTTACTCACTGCGCCATTTTCACTTTTTACGTTTTACATTAATCACGTTTGATAATATACCTCTATTTTATTATCCTGCACCTGCACTTCTCATTCCACTGAAATTAACCAGTATCAACACTTTACCGCTGTACTTTCATTTCAAAACATTATCCAACGGTATTCAATCCATTAATTTCATTAGAACATCACTAGTTTTATGACACCTTCCTTACTAATAACTTACTAACTATTTTACATCTTACTACTTATACAATTTCATGTTATCAACATTGTCATAATGTTCTATTTAACTTCAGCATTCTTTGTCAAATATATATTTACATAATTTTCGTCTGCGATAGTCAAAACTGCATCTTTGATACTATAATGAGTTCTAACATCAATACTTTGATTTGTTTCACTTAGCTTATTTGTGCCCTTGTCAAAGGCCTCTCCTTTCTCTTTCCACACCTTTAGATCTTGAGCGATTTTTGGCCAAGTTTGACCCAAAGCGTCATTAGATCAAAAACACTACTGAAATATTTTTATATGAAATTAGTATTCATAATACTCTTGTAACTTATATTTCTGCGTTACCAACAATTCTTTACCAGAATTTATTTTCTTATCTTTACCTTATTTTTGCGAATTTCAGGAAAGGCGCTTTCAGTCCGAGAGACTTCTCTGACGCGTAAGGGAAAGGCGTACGTAAGGATATTCCAAAATTTATCGATATCGATAATTCGATTGAATTTATCGATATTTAGTATCGTTTTGTAAATTCGACAACATATCGCTTTAATAACATTTTAAATGTTATTTTGTTAGTTTTAGCGATCGATTCATCGATATCGGTAAAGATTAGTTTGAAATTAAATAACGTAGTTAGTTTACTGTAAGTTTTAACTGTTGATTTTATGTGATTTTTAAATATTGTTAGTTATTTGTGGTTACTGTCGATAAAATAATAGTGAGGTTAATAGTTTTCATGTTGAACGTTAAAATAAACGTTACATTAATTATGAAAATATAAAATGTAAAAGAATTAAATGCATTTAAACATATATTACGGCAATTATATGGTAACGATTAGTTTTGTGTTTTATCCATAATTACGATATTTTTTATTCCATTTTAAATGTATTAATAAAATAAATTATAATTATAATTCTTTTAACGTAAATAATTTTCACCTTGTCATATATTTTAGCGACAGTATCGTCAAAATTAAATAATGTAACAAATAGATATTATACCGTCGTATACTTAATAGTTATATAAATATACATTTATGTAGATATTGTAAAGTACAGTTGTGATTTAATTATTTTTATAAAAAAACATCTTTAACTTCTGTTGTAAATTATTTTTATTTGATATTTCTCTTTGTTTTCAATTTTTATTCACGAATAAAAGGTTATTTTTTATTTTTTGTTTTTTATTTATTTATTGTACCTATAATTTTGAAAAATGAAACGTTATAGTCGAGTAAGTTAGCTAGTTAATATAAAAATAATGTGTACATGTAGAAAACAGTCAATAATTGATAAATAATTGTAAATAATCCATGAGTTTTGTTGCCTAGGGTTGTGTTTTCGGAGTTTATTATAGGGTTGTGACACATTACCATTCCTAAGATATAGAATTTTTCATATATTCACTCTTCTATTGAGTTTGAAGCAATTTTATCCAAATATATAATTATATTTTATTAGTGCGATAATGCGTACCTAATACCTATCCCTTAATATACGAATATATTTAATATAAACATTAATGTAATTTAAAAATATCAAATATTTATTTGCTATTCTTGCCAAAACATAGCAAAATGTAAACGGCAAGTTGAATATAAGAAAAGTGAGATTATCAAAAAATGCTGCCAGTTAAGATAACTGTGTTACAAATAAATTAACAGGCATGAAATAAATTCAAGTGAAAGGAATAAAACAAAAATAATCATGATGACTATATTTTATACTTACTGCAAAACCACTATTTATGTCCCGTGATCTGTGTCTCTTCCTAAATTAGGCAAATTGTTTTGAGTCAAATAAGTATGGTTCTGAGATAAAACAATGGCGAAGGAGAAGAGACAGATACATAACATCAAAAAGATTCACGAGAGCACTTACCGTATAGTTTCAGGAAAAGAAAATTAAATTGGTGTAATGTAAGTATTTGGTTCTAGATTTTTGTTATATTTTTTTTTTATTTAATAACTTTTTTTTTTAACACTAACAACCGTTTATTTAGTTTTGTTTATAATCATGTGTTCTTTACATAATTATAAACAACTTTTACTATGAGAACAAAACTGAAAATTGTAAAAAATGTCAGCTAAATATTGCATTTTGTATGAAACAGCTGACAATTTTTTTCGAGTTTACGTAATCCTGTACAGTAAAAGTACTGTAAAACTGTAGACGAGGTCACCTTGATACCTGACGTAAATATAGTTCCTTAGGTAAATCGTAGATAGATGAATACCTATAATTAAAAAAAAAAGTATGTGAAATGTCCATGTAAACCGCTAAATAAATTTTATAAATACAAAAATAAACTACTTAGAATATTTAAAGACCAAGAAATGCAAAATAAAACCGGAATATTAAAGGAAACTGACAGGAAGTGTTTCCTCAAAGTAACTGGAAAATATTTGGCGATAAGTGGAAATTAATATATAATTATTCAATAAAATAATTAAATTCATAAATAAAATAGAAAATTAATGTGTAATAATCCAGTATCATGGCTACTGATATGAAACTGGAAAATTGTTTGTAAGCGATTCAGTGTGTAGAACTTTAAAATTATTGCCAAATAAATATGTTGATGTCAATTTTTTATGCCAAATTCGATGTAATATACCTCAAAAAGATTATGGTTTTAATGATTGCTTGAAGACAAGATAAGAGTATTAATATATTATTCACAACACAAACCATATGATGCATATATTTATGTTAAACATAAATAACATCTTAAGACGTATCACTTAGGTTACTTACTGTTAAATAATTATCTTACTAAAAAAATATGAAAAATGTAAGTATTATTAAAAATCGATTCTATGGTTTGAAAAAACCCAATTGCTACGAAAATAGGGGAAATCTGGTATTAATATATAAGCTCTTTCAAAAAATATATATAAATAATATAATTGTTTTTAAAATATACTACATTATTTGACATTCTTCCCTCTCTAGCTAATAAATTAGAAATGTAGATAATTTAATATGTTGTGTTCACGATGTTTAAAGTATATTAATGTTTTTATAATGCATAAGATCTATAATTTTTTTCTGTAGCCTTTAAAATTATATAAAATATTTAAGTCTAACTGAATTAAATTTGGGTTGGTTATCTATAGGCATTTTTGATGTCACATAATGATTTCACAAAAATAAATCATAATACACTTATTTACAAAAAGCCGAAGTTCAAATTTATAATATATTATGCAAATAAAATATTTATCATGCTTCTCACTTATTTTTACAGTGAGGAAAATTTTCGCAAAATATTTGTCGATAAATGAATTATATATATTTAATAAAGAAGCAATATAATATTTTACGGGATATCTCTTTTGTCCCGTAAAACATTCTCAATTGACAAAATGAGTTTGTTGCAAGTGTGTGAGTGAGTTTGACAAAGAACACCAACCACTATGTTTAATGTATGTGACATGTATTATTAACGGGCAATAATAAAGTTATGCCTATTAAACGGTTCTGTTATTTATTTCCTTATGTTTCTAGTGGGTATAAATAGCCTTTGATAGCCCATTCGACAGTATAATCGTCTTTATATGATGGTTAAATATATAAGTATCTCGATATGGACACGCAACCTCAAACTCATCGGGGTAGGAAAAAACTACTGCACACCAAAGTGTTACGATAGTAAAGTAACATTGAGCATTGAGGAGCAATATTTTTACTATGCATTAATAACTTACAAGAATGAATACTAACTCATTTGAAAGACGATACTAAAATAGTTAATTGTAATATCTTCTGAAGTTTTTCTTCTATCCTTGTTATGTAAAACGTCGTTGGTCTTGGATCGTGCAAATTAACTATGGCATGACTTACGAGTGACGTCACACGTAATTAGTGCTGTCTCTATTATCGATTTAGAAACGCTCATAGCTTTCTCTCTCTCTCTCTCTCTCTACATTGGTGTGTAGCAAACAGAACAAAGCTGATCTATATATTCCCACGCACAATTGTTAATAACAGCTTTCAATTAAGAAGCCTTTGACAAACGAACAAAAAAACATATTAGTTCAATATTCATGGAGTTGCTACATACCTAGTAATGATAAGCCAAAATTGTATTCCTTTTTCCACCACATCAATAAGCAAATAAAACTAATACATTTAAATCTTCAGAAAGTCGCAACAGCGCATAATACTTTGACGAAATAGTACAAACACACATCACAGTTATGTCAAATAAATAACTTTGAACGTCGCCATTCTTGATTTAGATGGTTTTCGTATTGTTACCGTATTGGGTTATTCTGAAGCAGAATTATTAATTGAAGATATTGCTGCACATTCGAACTATTGCTGAACAAACTCATTTATCACTAACTATATATAATATTTATAGCTAACTAATACATACAATATACATACACACATTTTCTCAATCAATTTGCATAAAAAGTTAATTTGCATAAAACATGGTGTCCAAAGACATTATTCAAAAAAGCAAAATAACAGATTCTTTTTTTTTAAGTTGCAAATCGCCTCGTTACACAATAAAATACCTGAGAATACCTGAGTACTATTCAGACCCACGAAAAAAATATAAGTATTTTCGATTCGCATCCCTGTTTGAGTCACAGAAGTTCATTATGTGTACCAACTTAATCGGCTCAAAAGATTTGGGAGTAAATTGGCTGTGGCCTACGGACAGATAGAAACACGAAGTGATCCATAAGGATTCCGCTTCTTTATTCGAATATTCGGAACCCTAAAACGTGTTAGAGCAAGCCAATAAACAGCTTCACGTCAAAGTCACAATTAAAAGCAGATAGAAATGAGTAAATGCGACAGCCGCATACTCGTACCTACCTAAGACAAAATCTCAAAACATCTACACAGCACACTCCTTTTATAGAATCGCCCGCATACTCTCCGCGCAAGGTCACGTCAGATCTTAGGCTTAGAGCGGCATCACAATTAACACAAGATAACGCGATAACAGCGAGATAACGTCAGCACGGCAGCGTTACGAAACTGCGGAGAGTTTCCTCACGAAAATACGTGAAAGTACTGCAAGCTCAGTGAATCTTAGTGTTTTTTTTTTAAATTGAGTGTGTGTATGTGAATTGATTTTAAAATGTGGGATACTGGTTTTCTTGTATTTGTGTACGGAGTTTTATAGTTAAAAAATGTGATTTCATGATATAATGTGGAGAAAGTGAGACAAAAAATTGGTTGCTTTCATAAAAATTGGCTTGCAAAATATTTGTAAACAAAATTCGAGAAATAGTAAAAATGGAAGTCGAAATAACAAAAGACATAGAATATGAACAAATCAACCAACTCTACGATGAATGTCTCAACTACCTAAAAGACAGTAAAAACTACATCGAAGACAATTCAAATTCCTTAGAAGACCCCGTTTACGATACTATCAACGAAAAAGATGAAGAACAAATCGAGGAAAAAATTGAAGCAAAAACGGTTTACAAACTTGAAAATGAAAAATCCACTGAAAGTCTAGATTCAATCAAATCAGAGCCTAGATCTGAGAGATTAAGAAAACTATCAAAGCAGTTACCAAAGATAATAATCACTCAGAGTACAACGAGTTTAGATTTTAAGAAAGAAGACATGAAAATGGTTCCTCTGCGCAACCAGAAGTCAAAAAGCGATCGTGTGCTACCGAGGATCGATCGACACTTACCAAGAACTGATATGAGTCTGCCACTTATCAATCATCATCACCCTAACCAAGTTGATCGAAATGTGTCGACGAATGACCGCAGTTTGGTGCAAGTTGATCGAATTATGTCGAAGAATGAAATTAGTATGTCGACCATGGATCGCAGAACGCCGAAATCGATGAAGCCGTTCAATCATGTGCCTCCTCAGAAGAAGAAGGTGCTGCCTAACAAGTAAGTTGTTATGTTACTACTTTAAATGCGAAAGTGAGTTTGTTTGTTTGTTACACTTTCACGGATTTGTTAAATTTTGTTCAGAGATGGGATCCAAGAGACGGTTAAAGGTATTTTTTTGCGAAAATATTAATTTACGTGAGCGAAGTCCCTCGCAAAAGGTAGTTCAGGCAAAAGCTTGTTATAAATGAAACGTTCATCTAAACCTACAGCTGTTGTAGGTTGAGTTGAACGTACCAGCTAGAATTTTATGAATTAAAATTAGTACCTGGCTCAGACAGAATTCCACCTTTTTGCGTATGAGATACTAGGTTCTATCCCCAGGTTGTGTTAAGTGTTTTAACATTGGGTTATACTAAATCGACCAAATAACCGAAGTCTCACCCTATAAGCATAGTTTTATCACCTGGAAAAACAAATATAGCATCGCAGAAATGGGTCCTTGCTTGAGAGTATTGTAAAGACAAGACACAAGAGACAAGAAGGATCCCACTAAGAGGAAAGGCAGCAATATCGGAATCGCTATCAGTCCTATTTGGCAATCATCATCATCATCCTCGAAACCTCAATTTCACCCACTTCTGAGCATTGGCCTCTCTTATCTTGTCCCACGTTATTTTTTTTGAGCTATGTAAATTCCTAACGCTTGCCATTCCGCCCGAGGAGCCGGCGAAGTTATGTGGGGCACCCACTAAAAACTTCCCCTGTGCACCTACTTTCGCCTTGATGGATGGGCAGCGAGAACTGCTACGCACGACATTCGCGACGCGCGTGGCCCACTTCTGGACTCCCTCTTCTTTGCCCGCTTCCGGGCTTCCTCCTCCTTCAGCGATATCCGGGTGGACTGGGACACCACCACAACTCCAGGGACCATGAGCGTGGACGATTGAGTCCCCAATCTATCGTCCGCTGGTCACTGTGCCAGCCTCATCCATCTGCCCATCTCACTGTCTGACGACCGACACTTTTTCCAGTCCGCAGACGCAGTCGGTCACCACCTTACGCCACCTATGATCGCCGCGCCTTGCCAGGTGTCCTGCCCAGCTCCATTTCAATTCCGTAATCCTTTTTCCACTGTCGAAATTCTTTCCATGTGATAAATGCACCTAGTGTTAATTATTTCTTTTCGTTTCTTTCAGTAGCATGTTTTTAAATTGATATTGAAATCTGGGGACAGCTTATGTTATTTAATAAGTATTATGTTACAAGGATAACATATCTACGTATGTAGTAATATTGTTATCTTAGTTGATGTAGTGGCAGTCACCTCAAACGGAAACGTTTGGTTTGCATTCATTACGAGAGTCACGAATGACGCACTTTTGAAATGACAGGAAAAGCAGATGACAATATTAGTATTTGTTGATGAATTAACACGTAGAAGAATTGGCCAGTTACTACATTTTGATAGACTTGCGTTTGACCACAATCTCACTTGAGGGAAAACGATAATGTGGTCGACAATGGAGCACGCTTGCCTAGAAGCAACATGTTTACTCTTGAATTAAAGACCCTCAGGTTGTAGCTGGCCAGCAGTTGTATCAGGAAACACACAATGAAAGTGTTCCCATTCTGTGTGTCCCTAACGCACTAAATCTTTTGGGAATACTTTAATTATGGGATTATATGAATGAACCTATGTTTCACCATACTGGTAACTTTAATAAGGTTACGTACGATACAGTTAACCAGAAGCCCGCTACTCTGACAACCATTTTTAAGGAGTATTGGGCTATTCAGTAACGGGGTTCTTGTGGAGCTTAGATAGGCAGTCGTTCCATGGAACCATACCGATATACAATTGCATTCAACTAGACTAGGAGCCGACTTCATCATTAAATTAGATTTGGATATCACTGACCGAAACATAATTCCTTGAAGGACAGCTAAAAATAGCCCGAATATTTGACCGTTGTTTGAGGTTCCTTCAGTGGCTCACAGTTTAGTACGGGGCGATTCTGTTTGCATGGTTTATCTTATTAGAGACATCGCGGATTATGTCAGATTTGTGTTAAGGTCGATGTCACTGGGTAATCTGCGCATATAACGTGTTCAGTTAGTAAATCTAATTGTTTAAACGTCATTGTTGCTGAGGCCAGTAAAATCTAGACGAGACAGGTACCTGGGAATTGGCTCAAGAAAAGCCTTTGCGCAACTGCCGGTGAAGGATGATGAACTAAATTAAAATCGTAATTATTTTTTTAATTTAATATGGGTTTCTTGACTCTAGTCTAGGTCATAGATTGCAGAGACAAAGTCGACGATGTAGCGAGCTTATCCAGAAGAAGCCTGTTCACTCTAATTCTGAAGAGATTAGGGTTGTATGCGTTCGGAAACACAGACGCAGGCAGAGAGTTCCACTCCTTTGCTGTGCGCATTATAAAAGACGTTTGGAAACGTTTAGTGCGAATTGGTCGAATAGCAACAAGGTAGGGATGGTAACTTGCAGCGCGTCTAGATGTCCGATGGTATTTCCAAAACAAAACAGTAGGTAATTTCCAAAACAATTGTCATAATTGAAATTATTATCGATATAAGACAAGCTGGCCCAAGTTAGCAGGCACACGAACATTCAAAGTGCATACTAACACGACTCTATCCCACACATTTGTTATTCAGAAATAACAAAGTAACATCTTGGTGCTTTGTGAAACTTTCAGAACGCACGTAGGTACATACCTTGCCAACATATAAACTACCTAAAATTGTAAATGTGTATGCCATGAGAACGTGGAAATATATATTACCTGACACTGCACTACTTCATTAGACATATAATTTTCTGTGTCATGTTTTGTAAACTTTGCATACTGCTGTATAAATTCAAGTTTTTATAACTTAACAGACAGATGTGTTGCTGGGGAGTCTGTTGCGCCACTTCTTCTTCCCAGCTAAAACACTAGGAAGTGGTGACGGGCGGGCGTTTTGGGGGACTGCCTTTATGTAGAACTTTGACGTTAATAAAGTACTGGCACTCGAGACTAATTTGAATAAATGACTTTTGATTTTGATTTTAAATTATGACTCAGAATAGCATTCCTAAAAATGTACTGTTCATATAAAAAATGTAAATTTACCTTAAAAAATATTGTATTAGTGGTGACATCATGACTTAAGTAGGTTTAAGTTTAACCTATTTTAAGTACATGTTGTGAGCGAGCTTGTTTTTCTCCATTTTGTCACATAAACCTTCAAAGGTTTTAGATAAGTGTTATGTTTGTACCAGTAGTGTTTATTAATGTATTAAAAAAATAAACCAAACAAAAAAAAACCTCTGCAGAAGCAAATTTCAAGTCAATAGCAAAATCACCGTTTATAAACCAAACAAACAAACTCGAACTCACACCAAATCTTCATGCTATGTCAGATAGAAAAAAACACACCACAATCAATCCCTAGATGCAATGCAGCAATTCTAGCTTTCAATTGTTTTCCAAGTGGTTTCAGACACCCGCAGCGCACCCGCCCAGGATATGGAAACCATCCAAAGCGCCTGGTGTCCAAGACCGGCATGGAAAATGTGGCTCTGATCTCCAATGTGCCCTTCGAGAAGATACGGCTGCTGAACGACACCTTTCATACTTTGGTAAGTGATTCAAAGAAACACTCATGTTAGGTGATTTTCCTTCAATTATAATACCCGCAAAGACAACCTTGTTCTTTACAACTGAGAGGCTCGTTTGACCACAATCTCATTTGATGAAGCTGGAGCACGCTTCCCTAGAAGTATCCTATACACTCTTGACTGAAAGACTCCCAGGTAGCAGGTACCAGGAAATACAGACTCGCATAAAGACACACATCAACTCGTATTCTTTCTATGAAACTCCCTACTGCAACGCACGCTAATCGGAATCGTACCTCGCCTCGGAGCTGTACGACGAAAGGCGATTCGGTGACGAACCCTTTACGAGTTGATGTGTGCTATGACCTTAATTCTTCAAGATGACATAACAATCTTGGATAGTAACAGAGATTGCCATATCATGGTGCATTTTACTAAGAAACGATGTTACTGTGTAAGCCTATCACAGGTTCTAGACAAATGGGGTTGCTTGACTCTAGTCTAGGTCATAGATGATAAAGACAAAGTCGACGATGGAGCGAGCTTACCCAGAAAAAGCCTTGTTCACTCTAATTTAAAAGAGATTAGGGTTGTGTGGTGTGTTGGGTAGCGTATGTCAATATGACATTTTGAACTAATGGACTTGAGCTCCAGGATACTATACTTACTTACATCAATCGACTCTCTCTTTCTCCTTTTTAACCGACTTCAAAAAAAGGAAGTTGTCAATTCGGTTGTGTTTTTTTTAAGTGTTTGTTACTTCATAACTCCGTTATTTAAGTGGAAGGATATACCTACTTTCCGGTTGGTCCAATAGAAATTATATCAAAATCGGTTCAGTAGTTTGGTCTTTTAATCAAAATAGCTGGGAAAAATATGTCATCCAAGTAAACGAAATTGCGTATTTTGTTTTCTTGTGACTTTCCAGTGGTGTTGTTAGGTGTGGGATACCACTAAAAAGCGAAAAATAATCTCTTGCAACGACCACGAATAACACAACTAGAGAAAATGCAGT
The DNA here is from genome assembly GCA_002192655.3 of Mamestra configurata. Taxonomy (NCBI): domain Eukaryota; kingdom Metazoa; phylum Arthropoda; class Insecta; order Lepidoptera; family Noctuidae; genus Mamestra; species Mamestra configurata. The sequence goes on along the minus strand of NDFZ01004753.1, from coordinate 48,935 downwards.
TGCTAATTTGTGGTTTGTGGGTTTTGGTTTTTACTTATGATTATACCAATTTAGCCCATAACCCATAACACCCCTTCTCACCCTTACTTTGTTACTCCCTGATGGGAATGCCGGTCACTACTCTATACTTAAGGGTAGTACAAATTGCCGGAAAAGTAAACAATACATTTATAAGCCGTTATAATTACAAAATTAGTACCTTCATCTACAATGTGGCTAATAATTATGTACCTTGGTACAAGAGTCCTAGGGTGTTGCTATGGTAACACCATACAATGTTGCAATGAAGGGTTTGCTTAATTATATAGGAATTTAATTATGTTTGAAGTATTAATAATTCGTTTTTTGTGTTCCGTAATCACAAGGTGAAAACGGGTCCCTTTTAGCTACTTAGGCTACAAATCTATACTAACATAACTAAGCTGAAGAGTTTGTTTGTTTGAACGCGTTAATCTCTGGAACTAGCAGTCGGATTTGGAAAATTTATTTTTTTATGATAGTGTGACGAGGATATCCTTGGCTCCAGGTCTCTGGCAGACAAGGTAGCCCTTTGGAAGCGTCTGGCGAAAAATAAAATAATTTGAAAATGGAATGTAAAAATATTTTTATGTTTTGTTTTCTTTTGAGACTCCGATGCCAGCCCTCATTGAAGGCTGACGTAAAATATATTATGAAAGTTTAAATCTAAAATATAGTTGTATTTATTATAATATCAATAAGTAGCACTAGCGTGAGTCCGCTGGTGTTACAATAGTCACATTCATGAGGAAGGCTATGGGGTATACGGGAACGGGATATGCGCGTACATAGAAGTATATATCTACATATGTGCGCGTACGAACTCGCGGTCAAAAGCTAGTTCTGTATACAACGTGTAACAGAATAAACGCAATACCTCTTTAGGAGTCATTGTAGTCATCATTATGAACAACTTTCACTATGGGACCGACGTCGAAATCGCGAAAAAAATCAGATGTTCAGTACATATTGTCGAGTTATGCGCACATAAATGTATGGGGCCGTCGATATTTTTTTTCGCGATTTCAGTGTAAGACAGAAGTCATCGTAACAATTTCTACATAGTTGCCAACTAACCTTCTTTTTGACAGACAGATGCCATAGGCTCAATAAATTTCTCTATAAACCATGCAAAAACCAATATTTTAACCTGAGGGGCAATTCCAGTATTTTAAAGGGGCTTTTGCATTTGCTTCGTAGTCGCAAATTTTCAAACACTTCTAATTTCCCAACATTTTGACAAGTTTTGAATTTGATTTTAACGAGCTAAACTCAACTTTGAGTTAAGCTTGCCTTTGTACATGAATTTATCTAAAAGCTTTGTATTGTAAAAAATGTATAACATCACGCTACGACCAATAGGATCGAAGAATTAATGAAAAATGTGACGCAGATGAAGTTACGCGGATCAGCAATTGATATGTGAATCCATTCCACGACAGCATTTTTCTCTTACGCTTATCCCAACTTATTTGGAGTCGATGTAATATAAGTGCTTTCTTCAGTACTTCTCTGCTCCTCCTCTTTCAGTTATCACCCCCTTTCTTCTCGTAGTTTAACCTTTTCCACCTCTCCAGATCAACCTCCGTTGGCGCTGGATCGTGATCGGCACCATCGTGGTCCACTTCGCCATCTGGTTGGTCTTCGCCGTGTTCTGGTACATCGCGGCGCTGGCCCACTATGACTTCGAGCCTGACCCGCCTAAGAGGACCTGCGTCACTGGCGGGAAGGACTTTGTCACTATTTTCCTGGCTTCTGTTGAGGCTCAGGTTAGTAAGCTAGATAGTTAAAGAAAGATAAGAGGAATAAATGTAGCGATGTTTACAGCGTTGGTTTAGAAAATAAAATTATTTATTCGGATGAACTTATGACTATGGAATGATAGTGTTCGTGGGAATTGGTCATTGCAGCAGAGGCAGAATTGACGCCAATGCCGAAGACGAGGCCGTTATGGACCTGAAAGGCTGCAATGACAAATGCTCACGAGTATCAATCGACGTTTGACAAACGAAAGCAATGTTCATTTGAAACAATAATAATTATGTTAGTCTGTTCAAAAGACTAACAATTAGGTAAGGACCAACTGAGGTCCTGATGAATCTTACCACCACAATATAAATATAAAGAAGAGCTTATTAACAAAGACGTAGACATTAAAACAGGGACCAACAAAGGAAACAATAATAACTCAAGCAGCGAACCAACGGAACAATATAACATATTAGGGACAGCAACAAATTGCCCTCATTCAGCGAGACAGACAGACAGACACTATCAGATTGGTGGAGATTGCCAGTTATTGCATTAGTGTGGATTTACTGGAGTCGCCCATTGCGGGCACTTGGTGTAAATAACATTATAAGGCTGAGATGGACAAGATATAAAAGGATATAATGCGTTCTTAGCGTGTCGATAGCAAACGAGTTAAATGTTTCCTTGGTGTGTTTGATGTTACATAGAATTTCAAAGTTCCATTCATCAAGTGTCCATATTCTATCCTAATACTATTTTCTTTAGCTACGTAGACGTCTCTGTTTTTCCTTCATAACTTGTAATTTAGATCATAGAACATTACTGAAATTATTGATTTGTGAGTCTTAAAGTCCTAATGATTTGCACACAATCAGGTTATAATACGGTGTATCTATAGACCATTATTTGTAACACCTTTATCAACCTGTATTATGCAAATAATAGATTTGATAGATAGATTGAAGATAATTGTGTATGTGTGTGTGTGTCCAAGCGTTGTCACATAAGACTCTTTTCTTTCAGCTGGTCCATAGTGCTCTTTCTTCACGAGATTTTCTTTTCCTAGAAGGTTTATTCACTGTTATACGAATGTGACTTGTTGTACCTATCCCAATTGCATAGTTTTCGATCAGTAATTTATTTATTTATTTATTTATTACAAACACACTATCTTTACAGGCAGACCCAATACAATAGTGGTTTGCAAACACACACAAGATAATTTGAAAATAATTTAAGACTAATACTATAATTAAAACACTAACACAAAAATTAAATATAAGAAACAAAATTCAACAAAACTCTTGCGAATTCACTCAAGTTGCACGAAAATATGTCTGTCCTCTCATTATGTTTATGTACTGGTCGGAATTCCCTGCTATGAAACACATTGATCAGGAAATACGGCCTGATAAGTGTAGGTAATACTTTCGTTCTCTATGGTGTCGGACTTAAAAGAATAGCACCATCCCATCACTCCCCGTGGGTGTCGTAAGAGGCGACTAAGGGACTCACCAGATAATGGGCAGCAGCATTCTCTGTGCATTGCAACAGCTACACTGCGATCGCTAATCCGCCTGCCAAGCGTGGTGATTATGGCAAAGCCCCCCTTTGGGGGAGGCCTATGTCCAGCAATGGACGTCATTTGGCTGATGATGATGATGATGAATACTTTCTAAAAACAATGTTGAACTTAATTTGTTCACTTTACCTTCAATGTACATATATGAAATGGGAGTGTTTGTTCACTGCAACTTGCATTTATTTGAAAAACTGCGCTCTCGCCGTTATCAGAATACCATTCATGTTACCTCTCATAAAACCGCATTTTTCAGCAAAAGTGTGCTAGGTATGGCACCAAAAATATATAATAGTATACCAGAAGCTATCAGAAATAAAGAGTGTCAGGATCCTTTAAGAGGTCTCTGTTTAAATTTCTATTAGATAGATGTTACTACTCCATCACTGAGTTCACTACTGATAAACAGAGGAATGTCTGTTCCGGCTTGCTAATTAGGCACTTTTGATTTTATTTATTGATTAAGCATGAATGTGTTTATTTGTCTAAGATTGTAATGACCTGTTTACTTAACTGACATATTTTTAATTGAATTATTTGTTTAATGTAATGACATGCCATCTGAATTGGAACTGTTATTAATTGCTTATGTATGTAAATTTTGTACGCCATATATTGGGAAAACATAGCGCATATATTAGACAATGTACCATCTGTAACCATACCAATGTTTAACAAAATAAATGATTGATTGATTGATTGATTGAATGTTGACATAGAATTTGTCAATAACAGATCTGGTGACATTGACCTTAGACGACTTTCAACTCTTAACTAACACACCGTACGGCGTGCACTGCAAATTAGTTCTTTTGTAGTGTAAACCTTGCAATTTGTGCAGATTAGTTCACAAAACGGACGGTCGAAGCGTGCCGCACACACAATGACATTGTGCACTGACTATGTACTTGAAATGGAAAAGAACTGTGTCGATTAGATAAGACCAAAGCACGAAGGGAAACCTTTTGAATCCAACGAAATCTGTTCATCCAGATCCGTTCATCCGTTTTGGCGTAATCGAGTTAGACATCCATCCAAACTTTCGCATTTATAATATACTAGGTGTTGCCCGCAGCTTCGCCCGCACAACATACTCTCGAGATAAAAACCTATCCTATGTCCTTCCCGGAACTCAAACAATCTCCATACCAAATTTCATCTAAATCGGTCCAGCCGTTTGTGCGTGAAGAAGTAACAAACATATACACACACTCACAAACTTTCGCCTTTATAATATTAGTGTGATTAGTGTGATGGTACGGAACCCTTCGTGCGCGAGTCCGACTCAAGCTTGGCTGGTTTTTTATTTGTCATTCTGGACTACAATATTGAATTTGCAAAATGTTGAATCCCAAAATGTTGAATTCATGGACCAACAATGTTGTATTTTTTGTTTCGGCATTTCTGATGTGTTGGCATGGTCTTGAGACTACTTCGCACTTCACTCCTCCATTGTACCACTTCAACGTGGGCGCTAACTAATCTAACTACAGAGCAATCACGCACAAAGAGATTCGCCATTAACTCCGAAACAGCGTGAAATAAGGAAGCCCATACAATTGTCTCAAGGTGTCAACCGTTAGCTGGGAATAGACCATGATTACTCAGGTCCTAGGAGTCGGATCTCCAAAGTGTTGGAGTGGGCGTATGAGTCGTAACACAGTAACATTAGCTTTTTGCTCCTATCTATATCTATCTCCTATATTTAAGTTATAAGTAGCAACACTCAGCGATACTAATTTTATAAGGCCTAAGGATTCATAATCATTATCAACCACAGCCCGACTGCTGAGCATAGGCCTCTCTTCTCTTGTGCCAATCCCCCCGTTCCTGTACCAGCCTCATCCAGGTTCTACCCGCGATGGCAACAATGTCGTCCACCCATCTCGCCGCCGGCCGACCAACACTTTTTCTTCCAGTCCTCGGGCGCCACTCGATCACTGCCTTACTCCACCTATCATCACCGCTCCTTGCCAGGTGACCTGCCCAGCTCCATTTTAGTTCCGCAACTCGTTTGCCGATGTCGAAAACCTTCGTACGTCTTCGGATCTCGACGCCAAACTCGATCTATTAGAATAGGATTAGGACTTAAGAACATTTTACAAACATAAGGACACCTAAGACCCAACAGTCTTCAACGCAAGAGGGGGCAGGCAAGTCTTGGGTTCATTCGTTCCTCCGTAAACCTCATCACAGGTGAAATTAAGGTCCAGAGCGGGCTCAACAAGACTAACAAAAAAAAATATATGCAGTCGAATTGATAACCTCCTTCTTTTGGAAGTCGGTTGATAAATAAAAAATAATGTTACATCTTTGCATAGACATGAAATAAGTAAGCCCATACAATTGTCTCAAGGTGGCAACCGTTAGCCGGCAATAGACCATGATTACTCTGGTCCTAGGAGACAGATTCTCAAAGTGTCGGGAGTGGGAGTCAAGGAGACTGTGGAACTAAATGAGGATGGGCAATGACAATGATGTTGACACCGGAAATTATTGAAATTGGGCTTTGTATATTACTGACTTCACCAATGAGTTTCTTAAATAAAGTCGTTAACTAACAGTAATGAATGCGCTTGTGGATAAATAATAACAGCCGCGCGGACCGATCTTCAAGGTTAAGCAACACTTACCGAGGTTGGTCCGTGGATGGACGACCGTCTATTAATTACCGAGATTTTTTGCCGCGGAAAGCATGTTAAGCCGTTGGTCCGGGCTGTCATTTGAAAATGTTTGACATTCAGTAGGCTTACAGTAAGGGTAGGCCAGCCCATAATGCCCAAAAAAAAAACTCACCACATTTTACAGAACTGCATCAATGATGAGCAGGCTCCGTGGTAGCACCAACACTGTCCTCAGAACGTTAGCGGGCAAAATAAACAGCCCGTTTATTGTGTACTGGGCAAGTGTACACCTGCACCAAAATAGGAAATAGTTTTAGTTTAAGTTATAGTGTTTAACTTGTTTTTGTTTACTAACAAATTACTAACACCTTGTTATTTTTATTTTTGTGTGTACTACTAACAACTGAACTAACACTTTTTCTTTGTAAAAATATGGACGTATGTCTGAAATAAAGATAAATGATGATTATTATTATTATTCCGGGTTGAAATCACGATACTGACGATGCGAATTTTCGAAATATTTTTTTTGGGCATCATGCACGAGCATGGTTGCTGATCGTCAGAAGCCAGAAAATCTGACACCAATCTTGCCAATAGGTATCGTGTTACCCAGTTACTGGTTTGTTGAAGACAAAGACCTTCCAATCTAATGACCCCAATATAGTTAGGGAAAGATTTATTTATTTGGTTACCAACAGACTAAATTTACATGATAAAACCGACCGCAAGTGCGAGTCGAACACGCATGCAAAGGGTTCCGAACGAGTTTTTTTTAAATGAAAACTCATTTAAAAAAAAATCGTTCGGAACCCTTCTTGTTATCTCTGCTAAATTTTAATTTATAATTTAAATTTAAGGCCCAGCAGTCGGGGGAATGGACAATGTTCATCTATTTTCAGTTATAACTTCGAGACGGAATATTTTAAATTATGAAAAAAATATTTTGGTGAATCTTTTTTTTTTAATTCTCATTATAACCCCAACAAGTGACCCAATTTATAGTTGTGACGCGACGTGTTTGGGTCACAGAAGTTCATAATGTGTACCAAATTTCGACCGAATCAGTCCAGTAGATTCGAAGAAAACCAGCCGTGACAGACAACCGAGTTATCCTATAAGGCTTCTGTTTTTCGATACAGAGGAACCCTAAAATCGATTACTTTGTTTGTGTACTATTTCGATCGATGTGTTGCTGGGGAGTTTGTTGCGCCACTTCTTCTTCCCAGCTATAACACTAGGAAGTGGTGACGGGCGGGCGTTTTGGGGGACTGTCTTTATGTAGAACTTTCACGTTCTAAAAAAAGTGCTGGCACTCAGCCTAATTTGAATAAATGACTTTTGATTTTGATTCTAGGTGCCAAACTGCCCCAGGGTTGCTGAATTGTTTGAAAGAGTTTTCCGCGACCCTGGAACGCAACGGGCATTTGAACCAACACGGCTGGGTTTACGTCAGTAAGATGTCATTTGATGATTTCCCATCCACAAAAAACATACCTAATTGCTAAACGGTCTTCAAAAGAACCATTTTCCGCATAAGAATCGACTTCCCGATCAAATTGCACCAGTTTACGTCCATCAATCATCACATAATTGAACTTCACTACACACAAGATTCAATTAGTTCAATCTTTTACCGCCAAAGACTAAATTGTGGCAATCAAGGACTATTGAGTGTCGCATCCTCTTTACTGGAACTGCAGAGAATGTTGATCGTGGATTCGGGATGACTCCGTTTATTTAAACAAAAGATCATTCGCTACAATGCTCACTACAAATAAATGCTTTGTCTATCAGCGACTTAAAAGACATGCAAACCAAAGTTATCTTTTAACGCCGAGTTAGTTGGTGACCCAGGGTCATTAACTCATTATAAATAAAACGGCCAGGCCCAGGCCCAGGGTTATTATTTTATAAATATGTATGATGTTTATAAAATAATTAATAATACTGCAAGGTATTAATTTATGTTATGGATCTTTGTTCCCTGAAATAAATTATATATTATTATTCTCTTTATTTATTTTTCCTTAGGTACATACTAATTTACACTTATAAATATTTCTTTAAAAAAAACATTTAAAAAAATAAAAATTATTATTCTCTTTATTTATTTTCCTTACATACTATTTACATTTTTAAATATTTCTTTAAAAAAACATTAAAAAATAAAAAAAAAGAACATTTAAAAATATAAAAAGTAGTAGTCCGCCGGTGTCGGGAGCAGAGTCCAAGCTACCGGTGGTTAGGGTTCCAGAGAAAGGAACCTCCTCACAATACGAGCCGTATCGAGGAGTACTGCCTTCTGTATCAGGCCCTTTACCCAACTGCGTAACGCCAACTTCGACAGATGGTCGTCGAAGCTTTTGGCCATCAGGCCATTGGCCGTAACGACAATCGGCACAATGACAGCCGATTCCACATTCCACATGTCGACAACCTCGTGTGCCAAGTCGAGATACTTGATTTGTTTCTCTTTCTCAGCCTTCACGAGGTTCTCGTCATGTGGGATGGTAACATCGATTATCATTGTGCGGCGCGCTAATCGGTCTATCACCACGATATCCGGCTTATTGGCAACAATAGTCCTATCAGTGATGATAGACCGATCCCAGTACAACGTGACATGGTCATTTTCGAGAACTGGGTCGGGCACATACTTGTAATACGGTACCTCAGAATCCACAAGATTGTATTTCAAAGCAAGTTGCTGATGGATAATCCTGGCCACTTGGTTATGCCTGTGCAAGTACTCGCCGTTAGCCAGACGAGAACAACCAGAGATAATATGTCTGATGGACTCACCCGGACGGTGGCATGCCCGACACATGTCAACCGTCCCGTCCTTCATAATATGTCTCCGGTAGTTATTCGTCAAGATAACTTCGTCCATAATCGCACAGACAAAACCTTCGGTTTCCCCGAAGAGATCTCCGAAACGTAGCCAGGCCACGGACGCTGAGAAATCTACATCGGACCCATGAAGAGCCCGATAGAAGCGCCCGTGAAGCTCCTTACCTTTCCATACCTCCTTGCGGTCATCTGTAGTAAGTATCACAGGTGTGCGCCAGTTCTCTTTAGCCATGGACAACGGGGTGAGTCCCTTGTCCACTGCGACCACATCTCGGTGCATACCCACATCGGCTTTGAGAAAATATTCTCTGAGACTGCACATCTCGCGGTTGTGGAGAGTCTTAGCATTTAAAAAGCCTCGACCTCCACACTTCCGCGGGATGTACAGTCTCATCACCGACGATCGTGGGTGATGCATCCGGTTTGCGGTCAGCAGTGTACGGACCCTTCTATCCAGGGCGTCGAGTTCGGTTTGAGTCCATTTGAGTATGCCGAAAGTGTACATTAATACCGGCATGACCCAACCGTTGAAGGCGCGCACCTTATTTCCGCCCGACAAAAGGCTGTTTAAAACCTTTTTCAGGCGGCCAAAGAAGCGCTCCCTCAGCGATTGCTTCATGTCAGTACCGTTAATGCCCAACGCTTCCAACATACCCAAATACTTGTAGGTTTCGGTTGAGCTGAGGGATCTAACCTGTATGGAATCCGAGAGGTGAATTCCCTCAGATTCCATAATCTCCCCTTTCTTTACATGCATGACTGCACATTTGTCCACACCAAATTCCATCCTGATGGCACTACTGAAGGTTTCAGTTACCTTTAGTAGCTCCATCAGTCGCAAATTGTTGGGTGCAAAGAGTTTCAGATCATCCATGTAAAGAAGGTGAGATATGGCCTGACCACCTCTTCTCAACCGATAGCCTAGGCCTGAATCCTCCAGCAGTGTGCTTAGAGGATTCAGAGCTAAGCAAAACCAAAGTGGACTCAAACTGTCGCCCTGAAATATTCCCCGTTTAATCCATACAGGCTCATCACTCCCTTGGATCGGTCGACATCCTGGATAGCGAAGGACTGTTTTCCATTGCCTCATACATGACTCAAGGAAGGTGCGTAGAGTTGCGTCTATTTTGTACAACTCCAACACCTTCATGAGCCATGTATGTGGCACAGAATCATAGGCCTTCTTGTAATCTATCCAACATGTCGACAGATCCTTGCGGGATCGACGAACCTGTTGGCTTATGGCCATGTCTATGAGGAGTAGCTCCTTAGTGCCGCGGGACCCCTTCCTACATCCATTCTGAGAGGCGGACATAATTGAGTTACTCTCAATGTGCTCATTAATTTTCGCTCTCAGGATGGATGTAAGAAGTTTATAGACCGTCGACAAACAAGTAATCGGTCTATAATTCTTGGGTTCCGTGGGACTACCTGTCTTATGGAGCAGGTGGGTAACGCCAGTTGTTAGAAACTGTGGTAGCGACCCAGAATCTAAGGATGACTGGAATTGAGATGCCAGGAGCGCGTGTGAGCTGCTATACCACTTAAGCCAGAAGTTGTGCAGTCCGTCCGGTCCAGGAGATTTCCAATTCGGTAACGGACGGACTGCTTTGGCTACATCCAATGTTGTTATGGTAATTTTTTCCATTTGTGGTATAGCTTCGCACACGCGCTCGACATCGCGCATCCAGCCACCTTCAGCGTGACAGATGGGCACCGACCAGATGCTGCGCCAGAATATACTCGTGGCGACATCATCCGGGCGGCACACGTCTGTCACACTTTGTTCAGGTCGCTCCCAAGCTCTGTATACCCACCTCTCATCGCTCTGGAACATGCGATTCTGCGAGTATCGATCAACCCGCCGCTTGTACCGCCGAATACGGCTTGCCCATGCACAAACTTTCTGCTTCAGGAAGTCAATGCGCTCTGTGACACGGGACGTGAAATCTCGAGGGCTGATTTCAGTCCCCGAAAACGCCCGCCTCACAAAGCGCATCACACGTGGTCGTGTATTGCCCTCCCTGAAGCAGTATAGTTTGCCGATGAGTGCCCTAGTCTCATCGATACGCCGCTCGATCCTGCGCTGCCAGGCTGGTGCAGCTGGCTTTGGTCGTATAGCTTCGTCACACCCAGGAAACTTTACGTTTGCTATACGACATGCCGCAACAGCCCCGCAATACAGGATTGAGTGCGTATCAACGAGGCTCTCGCTGCTTTCGAAGATGTTTTGCAGCAGCGAGTCCAAAGCACACACCAGCGCCCTATTCTTTTTGTGCATAGGCAACCGTGGTAATCGGGGCCGAAGTTCGGTCGGAGTTGATCTATACTCACGAAGCGCATCCTCCAGCGCGCTCCTCAGTCGATCGTTGCACTGGCTACTTACCGTGACAACCCTATCATCTACCTCATCGCTAACATTATTGGGCCGCGGTGTGATCCTACCATTAACTGGTGCATGTACCGCGGTCTGTGTCGGGGTCGAGATGATAAGGTTGTTCAGTACCTCTGAGCGCAGCCTATCAAGTGCGGCATCGTCCAACCTGTGATTACGTTGAATGACCCGCACCTGATCCGACAATCGTTGGGCCGAGACGTTAACAGTTGGTTCCAAGTCCTGAAACAGAGACAGCATTCTGACACGGTACGCAGTGAGGTTAGTTCCCCCCTCTGTAGACCCATAGTATGCGCGCATGACGTTTTCATTCATGGACTGCGTCCATCTCATGCGCTGCACACAACCACCGGTAGCGGGGACCCGGCTCGGAGCCGGTTGGCCCCTAGGTCCCAAGCCCCTCGGTGGCCGGCCTCTCCCTTGCCGACGTACAGATGTTGGCGACGTCGGCGGGGAGAAATACTCGTCACTCGAGCTCGACGCAACTGCAACCGCCGGTGACAATGGTGATCCGATGTCCGGCGGCGGCGAGGCGGAGCTGAGCGACGGGTCCGGAGGTGGTGGGCGTGCGCGTTGTAAAGCTGCTCTCGTTAGCATAGTTCAAGCATTCCTTTCATATTTTCGTTGTGTGTCGTCGTGATTTAATTGTGACAGATGTCATAATATGTCGGTCGTATAATAATTTTCTTTTTCTTCTCGCATATTGTTTGCTTTTTGGATTTGTTTAGGTTCTATTGCTTATTTTACTGGTTCTTGGAATTTCTTTTGCAAAATTGTGGATGTGTGAGACCGAAAAGTATTATTTAAAGATGAAATTACGATTACGAAAAACAAAGCTTGATCTGACAGCCAGAGTTGCCAGCTTATTATTATTATTATGTATGAAATATGTATTTGTTATTATTATTTGCTTTGTGTTAACAACGATCTCTTAGCTAAAAGACACTCACACAGACACACAGGTTTGTGCACGTTGGCCTTAGCTGCAGACAAAGTTGATTGTGGAATTGGGGATTCCTTTGTGTGACTGTGTGTGAAAGGTAGATTGGTTTGGAGCGGTTCCTGTTATATAACAGATCGTTAATGGTTTCGATTGGACACTATAGCTTTTTTTTATAAAAGCCATTGATTTTCGTTTGGTCACGGCCTTTTGTTGGAAGAAATCTTTGCTATAATTGGTTTATTAATAACTAGGTTTGACAGCAGGTTCCCCACCGTGAATGTTGGAAATTATTCAAAGGAATATACATAGGTAACCGTAGGTACTCCCGGGATCAATAATTATCCTATGTCAGAATCCAGAACATGGTCTTCCCTTGTGCCAAGTTTCATCCAAACTCGTTCAGCAGTTAAAACGTGAAGAACAGACAGACAGACAATTACTTTCGCATTTTAAATTTTAATATGCATATGTATGGATATTTTTTTTAATTTTTCGTGGGTCTAGGTCATAAACAACCTCTGTCCAACACTTTGATGACACGTTATATTGTTGAACTTTGCCTTTAGAAAACGATGGAAATTACTAGTTATTATACTACCGAATGATTTTGTTTTATCTTTTTCAGACAACGATCGGATTTGGAGACCGGGCAATAGATGAAGAATGTCCAGAGTCAATATTCCTGTTTATCATGCAGGTAAAGTTGTCAATGCTTTTTAGTTAACCTCTGAGCAAACTTATAATCTGACTTGACTGGCCTGTTGGTCGAGTGGTTAGTGACCCTGACTGCTTAACCGGAGGTCGTGGGTTCGATTCCCAATTACAATCTTATTATAAGTTAGAGCTAAGTACAAGCTATACTGGCTGGCCTGTTGGTCGAGTGGTTAGTGACCCTGACTGCTAAAACGGAGGTCGTGGGTTCGGTTCCCACTCAGGACAAATCTTTGTGTGATGAGCGTGATCATTTGTTCTGTGTCTGGGTGTAATTTGTGTATAATAATGTATGTATTTAGAAATATATAAGTATGTTTATCAGTTGTCTGGTTGCCATAGTACAGGCTCTGCCTAGTTTGGGATTGGATGACCGTGTGTGAGTTGTCCCAGGATATATTATATATTATATTATATTATATTATAATCTAAAGGTTTTTTTACGAGACCAAGGTGAAGTCACGGTCAGGAAGCTGTAGGAGCTTTAAAGATTCCAAAATATAAGGGATTGATTCACGTGACTATCAAATTAATCTCTTGACTTATCCTTATTTGGGGTCAGCCTTCCTGATACCTACATTTTCGCCACTCTTGGCGATTTCGCGTCATTTCCGGCGTTAAGCCCATCGTCAAGATGGACTTGAATACTCGTGGATTGTCCTTGTCGAGGTATTCGGTGAGCTACATCTGCCCCTTTTGTTTTCTTAATGGCCAAGACCTGTTAAAAAAAAGAAACACAATTACATGAAGTAACTACCTAAATCTTTAGCAGCTAGTGACTTATAAAAGTAAGTTACAACGTATCCTAATATTATGAAAGTAGATAGGTAACAATTTCCAGTATCTACCCACGGAAAAGCAGCTGTTTACATACATTACATAAATATTCAGAACATACAGTACATAGATATTTATTTACAGCAGTGAAGGTCACTCATTGTTAACAGAAATAATAGAATCGTGTAATTATGTCACTCTGCAACAGATGGTAAATAATTTGTAAATAAATTACGAATAACACAATACCTATACAACTTTCCTACAAACAGCGCCATCTAGGTTAGCAGCATGCAAACTTGTAAAACAATGTTTTTTACTTCTATCGCTAGGTGGCGTTAGCTTTATCAAATCTTGTGTAATTTGAAAATGTTGACTAGTAGGAGTAACTATAGTTAGGGTTTCTGAGTCATTTTACCTAGGGCATATTATGTAGGCTAAGCTTCAAATATTATTTAAAAAATCAAGACTTATGACCTAACTAAGACTTGTTGACATGTTTTTGCAGTTAATTCTGGGAACCGGTCTCTCGGGAGTGCTGACATGTGTGGTCTACGCCAAGTTGACGAGACCAGAGAAACTGTCCAGAGATGGCGTCGGGTTCAGTAAGAAGGCTGTGGTAAGATAAACAAATGAATAAGTATCAACGAACACGCTAAATTCTACCGAGCTTGCTGCGTGCGCTGCTCTAGTTACCCCTGTATATTTGTCCCTGCCTCCCTAATGCATAGTCGTCATCGCCTTTTCCTATGTTGGGATTGTTAATGCAGAGTGGTTTAACGAATTGTCTCAGGGAAGATGGGTACTCGAGCAACGTCGGGGCGGAGCAAGCTACTTTCTAGGCGTTCAATGCATCGGCCAAGCACAGCACTTCATAGTTATAACCATTGATAAGGTTAAAATTTTTGTGGTTAACTTTTCAGTGCTCTGGGCCAAAGACAGGAATTCCAATGACAGTAGGCTCACACTACAAAATTTTGCGATGGCCGAGCTTACCAAAGCGAATGGGTATGAGGAGGATTCTGCCTTCAATGGAGGTTTGCGGGTCTTTACGTATGCGGAACAGGGTTCCGTATACCTCTATATATAGTCTTTGCCTCTATATATCGTTTAACATGTACCTACCTTTGTCTTCCAGATCAGCATGCGTGATGGACGTCTCTGCCTCATGATACGGGCCTGGGACCTCAACTACGATCACATCATCAGCTCCGAGTTCACAGCGCATTTTGTTAATACTTATAGGTAATGTTTTACTCTTCTCTTCTTCTTCTGGTGTTTTTGTTTCCTCATCTTCTGGTACCTTTCAAACCATTAAAGGTTGGACATTCCAATTACTGCTCAATATTTCTACCTCTCTAATGCAGAACAGCTCAAATAATTTTATAATTACGACATTTTAGATGTTTTGTCGATAAGGATTTTGGTGCTACTAAACTATTGTTATTTAGAGTTCATAAAAAAGGGAACCCTTATCATCACACGCGTGTCTGTCTGTCACAGCTAATGTTCTCCGAATCTTTGGGACCGATTCAGGTAGATTTCGGTACACATATGAACTTCTGTGGGCCAAGTAAGTAAGGAAAATTTCAGGAAATAGTAATCTACTTATAGATTACAGGAGAACCTATTCGTATAGATTTCATTCAGTCATTGGTTTTAAAGAAACATGCAAAAAAATACAAGAACCCTTTGTGTGCAAGTCTCTTCTTAATCTCAATAACTTATTTATATGTATCCTGTCCATTGATCTCCCAGAACCAAGGAAGGCGAAGTGATCCGCTACTACGCGCGCAGTCTAACTCTCCAACAGCGACAGTTCCTGCTGTGGCCGGTCACACTGGTACATGTCATCGATGCCACCAGCCCGCTGTTTGGGTATACGCCGGATTTGATCGCTCATAACAGGTAAGAGTTGAATTGTTATCGAGAAAACTACCTTCGTTGTTACGAAGGTAAAATATATACCACTAGGCTCCACCCGCGTCAAAATTGAAAATTATTCCAAGGGAATATTCCCCCGGGATGAAGAGCATCCAATGTCCTGCTCCAGGATGGTCTACCCATGTCCCAATTTCATCAAAATCCATACATCCGCTAAAACGTGAAGAGCTTAACAAACAAACAAACTCATATTCGCATTTGTTATATTTATAGTTAGGATAATCCTGATCGTCTTTATGTATTGGTGGTCCAGACCTCTTTAGATATCTTCATCCAGGTAGCACTGCAGCTAGAATTTGCATGGGCATGTTCTGCTGCCACAAACATAATAGATTTTTAATCAGGAATTTCTAACAAGTTCTAAGATGTTCTGTATAGTGTTAGACGTAAAATCACCATCCCATCACTTTTCGTGGGTGTCGTAAGAGGCGACTAAGGGACTCACCAGAGAATGGGCAGCAGCATTCACTGTGCATTGCAACAGCTACACTGCGATCGCCAATCCACCTGCCAAGCATGGCGATTATAGCAACCCCCCCCCCCCCTCG